>WJQU01005993.1:0-11845 GCA_029228625.1 Pseudolycoriella hygida
GACCTGGAGGTTTCTGATAGGAGGGTTCTTAGGAGCAGAGCAAAAGTAAATCGGAGGGAACAGTGGGACAATCATATTAGGAACGACGACATCAGGGAAAACTTAGGGGTTACATCAGTGGAAGAGGCGGCAAGGATTAGTCGTCTGCGGTGGTACGGGCACGGTCAGAGGATGGGTAATAGCAGGCTACCAAAGAGGATATTGGATGCTCAAGTCCCGGGTGTGCGTCCCAGGGGTAGGCCAAGGAGAAGGTTTATAGACTCAATTAAATCCGATTTAGAAGTTAGGGGACTTTCTCTAGGCGAACAAACCATCTCCTTGGCACAGGATAGGGGGGTATGGAGAAGGGTGGTCCATGGTCAGTAGTAAAGACCTCACACCGAAAGGTACAAACGGTCTATAAAGTGTGATGATGATGATGATGATGATGATTAATGTGAAAACTGTAGACGATTCGAAAAGCACGTCTGCACTCTTCAACGGTTATGAACTAACTGATTTAAAAATGATGATCAAAATGAAAATCGATCGTAGCAGTCAAAAGATACAACAATTCCAAAAAGTCATTGCAGAGAAAAAATGGATTTATCACGTGAAAATTTTAGAGCCATGATTTTCTACGACTTTAAGTCTGGCTTGACTCCCAAGTTGTGTATTGATCGTTTGCAAAAAGCATTTGGAGATGAGGCCCCATCCAAGACCACTGTTTATCGGTGGTTCTCTGAGTTTGAATCGGGACGCACTTACCTCAGTGACGACTTTCGTGAAGGTCGACCTTCCACAGCCATCACCGATGGAAACATTGACCATGTCCGGAACATGATTGAAGCCGATCGACATGTGACCTATGCTGAGATAGCTGCATTCTTTGGGATCGGGAAAAGTCAAATACAAACAATTTTACACGAACATTTACGCACACGGAAGCTTTGTTCTCGGTGGATCCCACACAAATTGACAGACGACCAAAAGGAGGCTCGTGTGAAATGGTGCCGAGATTCTCTCAAAAAATACGACAATGGGGCTTCTGATTCAGTATATAGCATCGTAACAGGTGACGAAAGTTGGATTTACAGCTATGATAACCAAACAAAACAGCAATCCACCGTTTGGGTGTTTCAAAATGAAGATTTACCAACAAAGGTAATTCGCGCTCGAAGCGTCGCCAACAAAATGGTCGCTACTTTCTTCAGGAAATGTGGTTATGTGGCTACTGTACCACTTGAGGATCGTAAAACAATCAATTCAGAGTGGTATACTACGATTTGTTTGCCAAAAGTATTTGAAGAACTACGTGGAAAGAGTCGAAATCGCAAGATCGTCCTCCACCATGATAATGCAAGCTCCCACACAAGTGCTCTGACCACGACGTTCTTGGAGAAGGAAAAAATCAATTTGATGCTGCATCCACCCTACAGTCCCGACTTGGCACCGTGCGACTTTTATTTGTTTCCGAGTGTCAAGAATAAGTTGCGTGGGAGGCGATTTTTATCTGCGGAAGCTGCTGTCGAGGCATATGAACAAGAAGTGGCCCAAATCCCAACTTCCGAATGGACTCGATGTTTCGAAAACTGGTTTTTAAGGATGAAAAAGTGTATAGATTGTAATGGTGATTATTTTGAGAAGCAATAAAATTGTTTTATAGCCGATTCCCGAAACTTTTGGGGTGCCCCTCGTAATCAACAAAATATATGATTTATATTGTACAAAGAACAGCAAAAGGGTGAGAAAGACTTTTTCGGTCCACTTAATCCTTGAAAAAGTATGCAAATATAAATTTGAATGTTGTGAAATTTTTCTGATTCGGCTTTAATGAAAAATCTACGAGTCAGACTTTCTATGATTTCTCATTTTTTACCTGGCAAAATTCTGTAAGTGGACCATCAAGATCGATTAGACTGCCCTCTTTGAACAGTTTATGTAGTTTTTGTGGAATTCCAAAGATTTTTCATGAATATTCTACTGTTATTAAGCCTTGATTTCTTTTCATTCTGTGATTATGCTATCTGCTAACAAGACTGCATACATTCCTTTGAATCTTATCAACTAAATAGTTAATGTTTGGAAAACTAGCCATTACCATATCAGACTTCGTTGTGATAAGTTTTACAAAGTCACTACAAGATTTCTTTTAAATCGTCCAGTTTATATGTTATATTTTTAGAACCAAGGTTGTTTTGGACGCAATCACAAGATGTTGGACAAGATCACAATACCCCGAATTAACTCATTCTGGTGACTTGAAAAATTCTATATTGCTTACTGAATTTTTCGAAATCATATCAATATTTTATCAAATCATCAAATTTTCGGTGTTGACTAAATCATCAGTTGAATCAGCTTTTATTCTTTTTGCTTTGACTTGTAAGTATTTTAATCGATTTAATGAGATTTAATGGATTTTATTGACTCCATTGAATCAATATGATTTTTACTAGGATTTTTAGATTACAATTTTTTTCTGTATTATACTTCTTATAAAACTGTGCGAAGTTCGTCTGAGAAAGGGGAAGCACGGTTTGATATGTCAAAAATAAAAAAATCAAGTCCCTCCTTCACCAAGACAAGAAATCGCTTCACTAAAGTCTCCAGATTAACACCAATTGGAACTAAAATCATCTCATGTACTCATTTGAATCATTTAATCGACAATGTCTCAAAAGACCGTCATTTATTGACACCTAATGTGGTGAATCAGAAAGATCGTCGAAATTGTTTGTCTGTTGAGAAAATGTGTTCTCCAAAAGTAATTTCTTGTCTTCTCGAATACGTACCAGATTCTGAAGGAACGGCAATGTTTTTATTGTTAATTGTTTAATTGTTAAATTCAAAAGAACACCCTTTAAGAGAAAGTTTTATAAGCCTGAATTGCTATACTTGTGTTGAGTTGAATGGGCATACGTTGGTAAAGCAAATTTTAAAGGCACGTGCAGATGAAAATTATAGCTTCAAACAAGGAAGTCAGCCTTGTGAAGGAATGTTCCGTCAAATTCGTTCCTGGTCTACATTCATATACTTCATAACTGTGAAGAAAAAATTACGTTTCCTAGATTGGAAAGCAATAACAGCGGATTTTAAACTATTTTATCAGTTAACAGTGAATTTAATAGTATATTACAATTGAGGTCATGTAAACAGCCGGTAACATAAGGGCGAAGTTTGCAAAATCGAGCCGAAGGCGAGATTGTGTTTTCGTCCTTGTGTTACAGGCTGTTTACATGACCTCACTTGTACTATGCTTTAACGTAGTAGCACTCGGTCGTTGAAACAAACAATTAAACATGAAACATTTTGAAAACAAAAAAAATAACTCCTGAAATACAGCGTACACTATTTGAGTTCTTAGAGTAGGCTAAATATCGAATGTACTATCGTAGAACAATGTGCTGTGTTCATTTTGTTATTTGTTTGTCGATGTGATAATAACGCAAGGCATCAACGGTATATATAGCTCAGTCAGCAAAGCTGCGGCGTTATAAATTAATTCTTTCCAGAATTTTCGGTTCAAATCCTAGTTTTTTTTACATTTTTTTTTGTGTAGCGTGCACTCAATCAAATACTTCTATTAATTTTTATACAGAAACTCGTATAAAAATGTAGTAAATAGACTTTCAATCGATATCGACCTACAAATTTTACAAATTGATCACATCATGTTTTCAAAGCCTAATTTCTCGTGATATATTAGTCCGATTGAGAAACTAAGTATTTTACAGGAATCCTATGATCACGCACTACAGACTGGCCTTATGTTTCACCAAAATCCTTTTGGGCAAAATGTAATTATTTTGTTTATGTTCTAAACAAAATCAGCGACAAGTGAACTTTTTGAATCGAGTAGCCTTGTTATGCCCTTACAACTTAGTGTTTGATTGCTAATCGTTGTTCGTAACATGAATCCGTGTGATAATGGCTAGCGTACAAGACGCGGCTGTGAATGTGCCAGGTTCAAATCGCGGTATGGAGATAGTTTTTTTTCTTTATAAAAATAAGAAGAGTTCATTCTGGATGAACTGGACCATAATGGCTCATTACGTAGGTCGCATCATTACTGCCTAGCATGTTAAATTGCATCTACATAGCAATGGACCTGCAGCGTATAATCAACGTACCGTGTGCGTACACGTTAAAATATTAAATTGATTTGAAATTACGAATAATTTTAGAAATTAAATCTGAAATGAAAAATTTAAAAATTTTAAAGTTACTTTGTCGTTTGAGATATTCTCATTGTACTATGCGATCTATGCATTAATGTGTTGATTGCGTTATTCCTGTACTTTTAGGTGGCAACGAATTGATGTCAACATTCAGTACATATACAAAATAATGGACACGTAATTATGGAAGAGTAACATATGCACATATATGTAGGTGGCACTAAACGTGCGTAAATGCTAGTAGCAAGTAATATCAGTGCATT
Source organism: Pseudolycoriella hygida (assembly GCA_029228625.1). Classification (NCBI taxonomy): domain Eukaryota; kingdom Metazoa; phylum Arthropoda; class Insecta; order Diptera; family Sciaridae; genus Pseudolycoriella; species Pseudolycoriella hygida. Next base: position 4,424 of record WJQU01005993.1, read on the forward strand.
ATTGCCCATATTACCGGCATAAAAATACACATGCTTTGGCTACATACATGCGTGTTAGTAATCGTAACAACGGTTTGAAATTAGATCTAAAAAGGAAATGTCAACGGTAGCTCAATCGGTAAGAGACTGGGTTCGGGTCCCAGACGTGGCAAATTTTTCATTTCAAATTTAATTTCTAAAATTATTTGTAATTTCAAATCAATTTAATACACAGCGGCATAAAAAAAATTTACTCTGGAATGTCTGAACATTGACGCCGATAAACTTAATTTCAAGTGCCAAGTGGAACTCACAATATTTCGAAATGTATTTCACTACGAGGATGTCGATGAAGAAAGTAGTGATGACGACCTTGACGAATGCGAAGAAAGTGATGATAGTTCGAAAACGCTCATGAAGCTCAATAAATATCCGGCTTAACCGATAAACTAATGATGCGAGATTATTCATCATCCGACATGCAGATTAATGAAAATAGACCCTTTGCAATAGTCATGGACTCCACTGGTAAAGAAAGTGTTGTTCGTAAGTCCTTTATTTGCTGCGATCGAATTCAAAGAGTAATGGAAAATGATTATCAGTCATCAAGTAAGTTTACTTTAGAAACATTATTGAAATACAGCAGTTTTCTTTTATAACGCAGAAAAATCTTGTCAAAATACTGCATTCAAAACGGTAACTCAAATTTCTATTGGAGAATGGCGCGCGTTTAACATTAAGTCTTCTAAAGATTCAAAGGAACCGTATTTTTGTTGGAATGATCTTAGGCTTCTGTTATACCATAGGAAAATCATTAAAATCCAGGAAATATACAGAATCAATTGCAAATGTTCTAAATGCCATACCAATTGGAGTCCTTGGAATGTGGTATTCTTGGGATGCGAGAGGAAAATTGATGATTCATTCACTTAATCATTCGTATAGAGGAATTGAAAATTATAAAACAACAATTTCAAAACCTTCATTTTTCAAACGGGCGTTAACTGTGGACAAACAAACTTTAAGACAATTAAATGACTTAAAGTGCGAGGTTTCGTTAATAAATTAGTTTAAGTTTCGCAACGAAGTATGTGTTTAGACCCGTACGAAGTACAAAGGTCTGATGCGTTTACTACCACGTTTGTTACATTGCGAATTCGAACCCGGGAGTAAGGAGGAAACTTTTTTTGCTGTCTGCAGATGACAAATCAGCGAAAAAAACAATGTCCGTCTGTCGGTCTGTCTGTCCGTCAACACGATAACTTGAGTAAATCTCTTCCGATTTTCAAAAACTTTTTTTTGTTTGAAAGATCTCGGCACGGCCGACAATTTACAGAAGAATTTTTGCCTGTGCTTAGGGCTCAAGTAGGCCTCATGTCGGTCCTAAGGTCGACCCTAGCCAAAAAAAAAATTTTTTGCTATGCTGCAGAGCAAATTGAGAGAAACATTTTTGTCTATGGAAGTATGTGTCCGAGGCCTCTACTTAGGGCCCTAGGTCAGTATGAAGGTCGGCCCTAGCCCAAAAAAAAGTTTTTTGCTATGTTGTAGACAAAATAGAGGAGGTCAATTTTGTGCGTTCGGAGAATTTTTTTACACCGTTACTTCGGACGGGTTTTTCAATATTGCCCTACGGGCAATTTCCAATACAGTGTGAACGCAATATTTACTTAAATATGTTCCAGTCTTTTCGTAACATCAACTCTGTTTGCCGCATCTATTCTGATATATGTTTTGAGTCTATTTTTACTACTTTTCTGGATAATATATTCCTTAAGTCACCTAGAAGGTTTTACCGCAATAATACCTCTTATGATACCTTTTAGTATACCTATTACAGTTGAACAGGAGTTGGCGCGTTCGCTCAAACTTTCTTGCATTTGGTGACTGCCATTTTTTTATTACCCTGCAGTGCTTCGCAAGCTTGCACTGTTTCATGAGCCTACGGCGCTTCCAATCCTAAAATTCTTCTAACATCACCATTACGTTCAATTTACATGACCTTCCCTCCGCCTCCACATCTTCTTTACATCCAAACAACCACCTGAAAACCCACTCTAGACCTCACTCCCAAATTATTATCGAAACCTGATCCAAGCCCTCGCCAAATCTAGGTCTAAGCTCTGAAGAAATAAACGAAATAAACTCGGAAATAAATTAACTAATTTTATTGATTTGATTGATTTAATGAGATTTAATTGATTTAATGAGGTTTAATTGATTTAATGAGATTTAATTGATTTAATGAGATTTAATTGATTTAATGGATTTAAATCAAGATTTAATAAGTGAGGGAATTCGAATTCCAAGGTAATAAAAAAATGTTTTCGGTTTGGTGCTATAAAATTACTTTAAACATCAAACCGAGGGGCTGTCACGTTGATTTAATTTCATATGAAAAGTCGCACATCGCGTGTCGTCATTACCCCTTTATATCAATCTAATATGTGTCATCTATCAATGAAACATCAACTACCTGACATGACTTTATTTTTGTTTGATTATGGCAAGCAAAAGTGGTGTTTTTAAATTTGTTCTTCCCTTAAATGATAACAACAATACTTCAATGAAGAATTTATAATTCCTCTTAATTTCTGTAAAACAGTGAAGTGAGAAAAGAAATATATTCTTCAGTGTTGTTTGATATTTAGAAATATAAAAGAACATTTTGAAAAATAATTTTGCCATAATCAAAACAAAAAATGCCAAGCGGACCCATACGAATGGCGATGCGTTGCAAAGAATGTCGAGATTTAAATTTTCATAAAATCGCATTGCAATATTGAGAAATCCGTTCTCACGGAGTCACAAAACATATGCAGGGGACCCGTACGTATCAGAATAGATGTGGCAAATAGAATAGATGATGCAAAAAGATTCGAACGTATCAAAGTAAATGTGTCCTTAACTCTTAAGTGTATGAAATTACGTCGACATTAAATTGGATTGGAAATTGCCGAAAGGGCAATATTTAAAAACGCGTCCGAAGAAACGGCGCAAAAAACATCTGCAATCCTTAAAAAAGCCTGAAATTAAAAGAAAAATGGAAAATATTTAAAAAAAAATTGCACTAGACCCGATCCATATTTCCATGAACAAAAAAGTTCTCCTCTTTTTTGTCTGCAACATGCAAAAAAGCCTCATCATTCAAAAAATATTCACACAAAACCACCAAATATTGTGTAGGATCGCGTAGCGTAAGTTGGGCCCACACTGAGGACATTCAGCCCGAACCACTCAACAGACTTTGACTAATTTAATTTTCGCGATTTTCTGATGTCATATGTTTTCTTTAAAACCTTCAGTAGCGATTTCCGTTCTAATTTCGCAGAGATATAAGTCAAAGAGTTCCACCAACCTTCAAAGAACCACGTTTTTTACCACTTTATCGACCGTAACTTCGAAAGTTTTCGATTCTGTCCTAATTCAATTTCGTACATAATTTTCTGATTATCTTCCAGGAAAAAAAAGTTTTTGAAAATTGGATAAGATTTTCCCGATTTATGTAGAAAAAACCCGTGGGGCCGTCTCACGCAAAATCTGCTAATAACACTTTGCGAAATAACCTTATATTCAACATTGAAATCGAAATTAAAAACGAATGTATCACAAAATTTATTTTATATCGATAAATTTGCTTTTTTTAGAGCAAAAAGTCTTCTACGGCATTTGAAAATTATTTATATATTTTTTTTAAAACTCAAATGAAGATCTTGATTTTAAAATTGAAGCGCCAAAAATGCTGTTACAGCTTTTTTTTTTTGGTAGAGCCGAAAGTACCAACACAAAAAAAAGTGAAATGGTTCGAAATGTCATAGCAAATTTGTCAGTTGTTTTATTTTATATTAATGTGACATTGAACTGAATGAGACTCATGAATATCCGTTTGACAACTTTGGTGGAAATGCAATTGGTTGTACTTGCTAGGTTTACCTGATAAAAAATAGTACGATTAATATTATATTCCGAAAAAGAATGACCAACACAACTGACAAGGACTAAACATTTGGCAATCCGCAACCAACAAAACAAAAACACATTGATTTCCAATTTCACTTGTTTATTCATAAAACTATTATACGCACTTATTGACACATCACCGATATCCAAATTTTATGTTGAATTCCCAAAGAACACTTAGTACTTACATCAAAGTGATCCTCACAAACAACAAAGCTTGAACTGGAACTGAATTCCTTGCGAACAGCATTCATCCAAAGCGCCTTCCGCAAAGTATCATGTCCCAAAGTCTTTGTATGTTTTTTTTTTTTTTTTGCTTGTGGGCTTTTTATGAAGTGTGGGGATTGCGTCACGCCGTTCTCCACCGCTTCGGGCATGATAACTTTACTTTGAGTTTTTAAACAAACCTTACATCATTTATTCGCATCCCATGCTAACATAACTAACTGTAAAACCTACATTTCATCGCAATTTAAAGCGATTTTTAATATTGCGGGTTCAATAAGCCTATAAGAGACAAGAACCTATGGTTACAATTGTTTTATCGAGTCGTCCAATTTCTTCATCGAAGAATTCTTATCTCTGATTGGCTGGCGTAATTATTTTTCGCGAAAATAATTGTCGTAGAAGTAGAATTTTTCAGCAAACCCGCAATAATGATCATTTCCACTCAATCGCTTTATCCGACATTTATTTTTAAAACAAATACGTAACCCCCTTACTGTTTGAGTCAGTCGGCGGAAAAAGGAAAAACCAAACAAAACAATTCGAATATGAAACTAAATTAAAGTTTAATCATCTTCAAACTTAACAAAATCACAATTTGATTACAATCCTTTTGTTTAACATTAATTCGAACCTTTTCGTACGTATGAACATGTTGAACAACGTAACGATAAAGCGATATGCATTTATAGTTAGAAACGGGTGATCATTATGAATATTTTAGAACTTTTTGCTTAATACTGACCATTATTTATTAATTCACATGATTGTGTAACGCTTATATATGCATGTATTTTCGTCTGTCTGAATCAGGCTTATCTTGGCTCCGAGATCACCAAGATATCTCAAACTTGCGAGATTCAATAGCTCCTTGGCCGAAAGGTTTACGAAATTCTAGAAAACTACAGAAAGTATTGAATTATGTAAAGTTATCGAAAGCCCTACAAATTTCTGAAAAGTTCCGGATAGTTCTCCAAATTCTTCAATATTAACACACGCTTCTATGTGGTTTATGCTTCACTACCAATGTATGGAATTTCTTAGAATATTCAGACAAGAACAAACTTCTTCGAAGATCTATTGTGTTTACCACGACGTTTGTAACTTTTCGTAACTTTTTTTTCAGGGTCTAAATAAGGGAAAAATAAAAAAAAATTTTGTCCATCCATCCCTCCGTCAACACAATAACTCGAGTAAAAATCAACCGAGTGGTATTTGGTCTTTTGTACATAACTCGAGTAAATCTTTTTCGATTTTCAATAATTATTTTTTTGTTTGAAAGGTGTGGACATGCCTGACAATTTATGGAAGAAACATTTTTTGATTTTCAGCTTTTGGACTCAGCCAGGGCCCTAAAGCTGAGGGCCGTAAAACTGAGGGCCCTAAAAGTGAGGCCCTAACGTGTTTTTCTACATAAATCGGGTAAATCTTAGGCGATTTTCAAATTTTTTTTATGGAAAAAATTGATTACGTGATTGAATTTTGAAAAAAGCGGTCGAAAAAGTGGTCAAAAACGTGGTTATTCGAAGGTAGGTGATGGAAAGGGAACTTTTTTGTCTATGTGAAGTATGAAATTTTTTTTCGAAAGTTTTTTACCAAAATTTTTTTTACAGTTGCTTCGGACGGGTTTTTCCATTCTGCCCTTTCGGCAATTTTCAATACAATTTAATGCCAAGTGGGCAGAAAATTGAAAATAACTTCTTTGTCCATAAAAGTTTGTGCGCAAGGTGTCTCCTTTAGGCCCTGGCCAAAAAAAATTTGTTTTTGCTATGCCTCTCCTTAGGGCCCTAGGTCGGTCCTTGGAAGGTCTGCACCAGCCCAAAAAACGGTTTCTTGTTATGTTGTAGAAGGGTAAGTAATTGAACGCTGCGGATGTGCTTTACTTACGCGCTTGTTTATTTCGTTTATTCCTCGTTCGATTTTCTAATTTTTGGTGTTAATTACTTTTTGTTTGACTTATGAAGTCGTTCTTAATTGAAAAATCGACGAGTTTTTTGTTGCTGAATTGTTATTAGTGCAGTTTTTATTCAATTATTGCTTCTGATGATCTGATAAATCGTTATTGCTTACGCAACGTTATTCAATTGATTCGATTATTAACTCAATCAGCTGACAATTATTCCCGCCAAATTTTTTTCTTTATTTTTCGTCTATTGTGGTATTCCGTCTGTTTTGTTTATCAAACAATCAAGAAAATGAATGATTGCATAGCGTGTGATCAGAGTTCGGATTTTTTTGATTGATTTTCGAAAAATCATGATTTTAATAAAAAATGATGCTCATAAAAAATTGAGTATCACAAAATTTCAAAAAAATGATTTTTTTTTATTGGTTTATTTTTCGTTTCAGATGAAACTAAGTTCATTACATTGACTTTTACAGAAAATCATTTTTTTCGAAAATCATGACTTTTTAATCATTTTTACTCAAAATTCGTGAGCATCACGCTTTTTTTGTTGATGCTCAAATTGATTTTGATTTTCAAAAAATGATTTGATTTTGATTTCCGAATCCTGCGTGTGATGACTCTTTCCGTAATGATAATCCAAATAAGATTATTTATTATGGATTTTGTCGTCAATATTTTCACGCTGAGTGTGCCAACTTTAGCAAAGATGCGCTATTTTACTATCGTGAAATGCCGAATCTTCAATGGTTCTGTGACAGTTGCATCATTCAAACACGCTCATTCAGCGTTTCGTCTCCTCAATTCCACAATAACCTTAATTCTACCGCTTTTATTGCAGCCTCGTCACCGTCTTACGTCCAACGTACGCTCATTCCTGCCAAAAGTAAACGCAATCGTTATCGAAACCTGATTCCAAATGCTGAGTCGAACGATAATAGTTCCGTATTTTTGGCAAGTCAATCATCTAACGTTGAACGTGGCGTTACAAAAACTAACGATTCAATGAGTAGTTCTCCGTCCGCAAACGAAACACAACCTGAAAATAATTTAGTCAAGTCTCCCAATGTGTGTAGATCAAATCCGCTAACCGCGACTGTGGTCATTCAATCTAATGTCGCTCTACCGACGACGCAGACCGCAGATTCTGTAGTAACTCTCAAGGTGCCATCGAAACTCGGAACTCCACCTGCCGGCTCTAGTTCCTCATCCAATGTACCAACCATATCGTCTGTTACTGCAGAGGTATCCACTGAGGTCGAAAGCCCTACAGCTCAACCGCAAAATGATTCAATTCACTCAAAAAATATTGCAGCGCCCGCCGTCCGAGACATATAAAGTCGCTTACGTTTCCA
>WJQU01005994.1:0-10000 GCA_029228625.1 Pseudolycoriella hygida
GATGTACATTTTTGTCTATTTGGGGGTCAATTTTGTGCTTTCGGAAGGCCTTTTTTACGCCGTTTCTTCGGACGAGTTTTTCAATATTGCCCTCTAGGCAATTTCCAATACAATTTAATTTGGACGCGATTTTTTAAACACTTAAGAGTTAAGGCAATATTAACTTAAATACGTTCGAGTCTTTTCGTAACATCAACTCTGTTTGCCACATCTATTCTGACACGTACGGGTCCCTTCATACGTTTTTTCTTTGGTATCCACACAGACAATGTAGAAAATAGACTTTTTGGCATCACAAAATAGAAACTTTTTTTGTTTTATACAATATAATCGTTAGCACGTAACTGTAGCGCACTTTATACCATTCCTTAACACTCAGAACAATTTTATCGCGCCAACGAATATTAGCGCAAATTGTTTGTATTTTTTTTCAAGTTTTAGTTTGGTTTTGTTGAAACGAGCGAGAGATATATGATTGTTAATTAGTTTTTTTTCTAAGTTTTAGTGGAAGCAAATTGTAAAGCGAAATTGTGAGCAACTGTGGTTGTTAAAGATTTTCTTGCACAATTGGAAAATAAATGAATGAAATGAAATGAAAATATACCTTACGGAGATATAAGATTTTGTTAGAACTTCCACTTATACCATCATTTTGTTCGCGGTTTCAATCCAGCTTTCGGTCAACCCGAATCTTAAACTTAGACGATTTAGAATGAAATGTAGGCGATACACCGCGATGTAGAACAGAAAATGGCTTTTTTTGCTGATCGGAAAAATATTCAAACAATAATCTCAAAGGCGGTTTTCTGGCTTACAATTTTATCGAAGAAGATACAAATGGATTGTGGTGTCGAAGTGCACAAGAATACCAACTTGGCAACCAGAGTAAGCATTTGATTTTTATCTGTAATAAAATACCCTCTTTTTCGAGTTTCGTTTGTTAGCACACGGACATGTGAGTCCAATATCCATAAAATGCTCTCTTTTCCGCGCGGAGCATAAAACTGAGAGATATACGTTATGTATCTCTGAAAAATGAAAACTTTTCTGCTTCTCTGTTTTGAGGTTTCATTTCCATTTGTTCCATGTTATGACAGCCGGTTGAGAGAAACTTCAAAACACATTCGGTGCGTGTGTTGTTTTGTTGAAAAGTTGAATCATTTTTACATTTTAACCAAAACATAATGTCTCACAATGAAAACATCGGCTCTGGATGGGACTGCATGCTTTTCGCCCTCATAAAATGTATAAAAAGTAAAAATTCCCTCATACTCGATGGCTGCCTTGAACTGGAAGCTATGCAGAAGATTTTGATTATTCCGGAACTTCGGTAATAAGGTGAATTCTTGTGAATAGGAAGTGTTGCTATCTATGTTTGTTTGCGCTCCCTCAGCCAGCTAACATCAAATTGGATATCACAGCTCGATGAGAGCAACAATGTGTCTTTAGAAACCAGCAATGACTATCGAACGAATGGCAATCAATTGTTTAACGATGTCAATTGTAACGAAATGGAATGCGTTAATTGCTACACTAAAGCAATATTCGCAGCTCCAAAGGGCAATGAAGTTCTTGGTATGGCGCATGCAAATAGAGCAGCTGCTTTAATGAAACTGGAATACTACAAGGTTTGAGACATTTTACACTTTTAAACAACGATGTGCATTGCATATCCAGAGTTCACTCATTTCATTGACTATTCTATTAAGCATTAGCGTGAGCTCGGCAGTGCTTAGTAGGGTAGTTCTTTTGAGTGTTCTTTCCGGAAGTTTACGACAATGAAATTTTGACAATAATTTGTTCCAGGAAGCACACTCTGACTGCAAGTGTGCGAGATTAACGAATTATCCGAAATCCAAATTGTTTAAAGTTCTTTACCGTCAAGCGTGTTGCTCTATACAATTGGAAGATTTGAAACAATTAGAAAAAGACTTGAAGGAAATAGATAATCTCTTAGATGAACTGAAAATTCGGCATTTGCATAGCGATTCGTGTGAGTTACTTGAGTTCCTAATATTTTTCAAATAAATTGATTCTGTTTGATTCTAGTGAAAAAATTGTCCATTCAACATGAGGAATTGAAGGAAAAACTAAAGTCAACGGACAAATCAAGTAACAGTAGTTGTGAATCTGTTTGCGCAGCTGAGAAAAAGTTGACTGAGTGAGTATTTAAAAATGTTCGGCAGTCGTTGTACCGGTTTCGCAAGAGCTGAAGGAAGTATTCCTGAAGTTTAACTGCTTTAGGAAAAAGATTCAGAAGCCTAAGCTCAAGTTTAGTCTTGTCATATTCGCCGGGAATTTATGATCTCTCCTTGCAGGGAACAAACACGGGGTTGTTTGAAATGAACTGTTTGGTTTGGTTTGGTTTATTTATGAGGTTACAAAAGCTAATTAAATCTATTCAATTGAATATAAATGGCAGATGCTATTCGCCCTTAAGGGCGATTAGTCTCCTTATATGCTATTCGCCCTTAAGGACGATTAGTTCACCTATATGCTATTCGCCTTTCAATTGATGCGCTTTAACATTTCGTAGAAGGAAAAATCAGTTAAGATGACAAAATTGTATTTTTATAACATTTTGCAGTAGGAAAAATCAGTTGAGTCCACGAATTTCATTTTCGTAGCATTTTGTAGAAGGAAAAATCACTTGAGTCGACGAAATTTAATTTTCGTTGCATTTCGTAGAAGGAAGAATTAGTTGAGTCGACCAAATTTCATTTTCGCAACATTTTGTAGAAGGAAAATCACTTGAGTCGACGAAATTACGTTATTTAGGACGGAAAAGTGATTCCTAGGACAGAAAGTATATACTTCGATGACGTCATTGTTTACTTACTTCTTCCATTGTACTTTTTCGAATAACTAGAACGTACACTTCGGAATTCCCATGTGTCTATGCATTTATGTACCTCGAAACTAATTGTAACATGAGTGTGAATGTGTGCCGAGTCGAAGACTCGGATACAATACAGAGACACGTGGATAATCCTCACTTTCCGTCCTAGTGATTCAAATAACTATTTCGTAGCATTTTGTAGAAGGAAAGATCACTTGAGTCGACGAAATTTCATTTTCGTAGCGTTTTGTAGAAGGAAAAATCAGTAGAGTCGACGAAACTTCGTTTTCGCAGCATTTTTGTAGAAGGAAAATCAGTTGAGTCGACGAAATTTCTTTTTCGGGAAAAACTTAAGATTTCTGGTCAGGTGTGGGAGGGGGGTGGTAGGTAGTGGCAATGATTGGAGACCACCCCACCACCAATAATCAGTAGTCATTTGGCGGCGGTCACCTCTCTGGAGAGAATGGGAAGGGAAAACAAAAAAACAATTTTTTGCCCCAATTTGCCTTATGTAGACTCTTTTAAGCGCCCAATATATTTTCATGGTAATTTCCATTTTTTCTCCACTCTTCCAACACCATTTCACCACTCATCCAGCACTATTCAGCCTTACTAAGCCCCACCCAGCACTTCCCGACAATTCCTAGTACCAAAAAAGTTAAAAAAAAGAAAAAAAAATATTTTTTTTCCCTTCCCATTCTCTCCAGAGTGGTGACCGCCGCCAAATGACTACTGATTATTGGTGGTGGGGTGGTCCCCAATCATTACCACTACCTTTCACCCCACTCCCAAACCTGACCAGAAATCTTAAGTTTTTCCGGAAAATCAGTTGAGTCGACGAAATTTTATTTTCGTTGCATTTTGTAGAAGAAAAATCAGTTGAGTCGACGAAATTTCATTTTTGCAGCATTTTGTAGAAGGAAAAATTAGTTGAGTCGCAGCATTTTGCAGGAGGAAAAATCAGTTGAGTCGATTAAATTGTAATTTCGTAGCATTTTGTAATTGTTTTATTCTTATTGTTTTATGTGTCCTTAAGGGCGAATAGCTTATAAGTAGACTAATCGCCCTTAAGGGCGAATAGCATATAGATAGACTATTCGCCCTTAAGGGCGAATAGCGTATAGATAGAATATTCGCCCTTAAGGGCGAATAGCATATAGATAGACTATTCGCCCTTAAGGACGAATAGCAAATGCATAGACTAATCGCCCTTAAGGGCGAATAGTCACTTCGAATATAAATGCCGCTTGGCTAAATTATATAAAATAAAAGATGAAAACTGCTTTTGAAAAACACTCAGGCCGTCCTTGTTGGGCACATTGTGCTACGCCTCATTGTGAATTTTCCCTCTCGGGTTCGATGAGCCACTTGCTACCTATAATGAAAGATAGAACATTAGGCATACTCAGTTTCAATCGTTCTTCAGGAGTGAGGTAAAAGTCTCTTAAATACCTCGTCCTGAGAGCTTTAAGCGCAGGGCAAGCGCATATGAAATGTTTGGCGGTCTCTGGCTTAAGACCGCACCGCCTACACGATGAAGTATTCACAACCCCTATCTTATTAAGGTGGTAGTTCAAGTTGGTGTGTCTTGTAACACCTACCAACCCCCCAGCTTAACCCGGCTCTGTCCAAGCAGGAATTTTGTGGTCTTTCATTACAGCCCACCAAAAATTCCTTTGCCTGCCTACACTTGGTTAACGCCTCCCATCTTGCTTGGTGTTTCCTCTCCGTTTCATCCTTAACAAATGATCTAATCAATCCTGCATATCTTCCGACAGCAGGCTCTGGCCCAATAAATCCCGAGCTGCTGCCTTCTCTGGCTAACTCGTCTGCTATTTCGTTCCCCAGTATTCTAGAATGTCCTGGCACCCAAGTCAAGGTAAAATCATTATTCCTTGCCAAAGTTTCCAGCGTCTCGAAACACTGAAGAACTACTTTCGACGAAACCTTGACCGAGAACAGCGCCTCAATGGATGATTCGCTGTCCGTACAGATCAAAATCTTTTTATCTATTATGCCGACGCGCAGCATTTCTTGAGAGCTCTCGTTAATTGCAATAACTTCAGACTGGAATACAGTGGTATACGCCCCCAGAGGGATAGATATATTGCAATCTAAATCCGCCGAGTATATTCCCGCTCCTGTTTCGTCATCAGTTTTCGATCCGTCCGTGTAGGTCGTCACGTCTGCCTCTATAGGAAGTTTACCCTCGCCCCAGCTAGACCTTTCAGGCACACAAGCTCCGAAATTTCTTTCGAAACAGAATACCGTTGGAAGGCTGTCTTCGGGCATTTCGACTTCTCTGAACTTGCTCTTCAGTACTGAGAGAATTTTGGCATGACCAAACTTCTGATCTCGCGCAATCCAGTTCTCTCCTTTGTATAATCTGTATATTATCATTTCAGCCTCCCGTCGCACAAAAAGTTCTAGCGGTGGCAATGACAGGAGTATTTCTAGCGCCGCCGTTGGCGTTGAAGACATTACCCCTGTTATGCTCAAGCACGCTAACCTTTGCACGTGGCCGATCTCATTTTGCACCACCCCCAGTTCAGTTCTTGGAGCCCACACCATGCAACCATGCAACCATAAATCAGTATTGGTCGCACAATGGACCTGTACAGCCAATACAGGACTGCCGGCTTAAGACCCCACTTTTTCCCAAACGTGGTTCGGCATTGCCAAAAAACTCTCAAAGCTTTTTTGGTTCTTTCCTCAATGTGTTCTCTCCACTCTAACCTGCGATTGAGAATTAGTCCTAGGTACTTAACTTTTTCTGCCAGTCTGAGGGGAATACCGAAAAGCTTTGGCATCTGCAGTGCTAGCGTCTTCCGTTTTCTAGTGAAAAGTATGAGTCCGGTTTTGTCAGCGTTAAGCGACAGCCCTGTCTCATTGCACCATGTTTCCACTATACGGAATGCTCTATCCATTAATGAACTAAGAACTTCTTCAAAAGCCCCCGAGATTAGGATCGCAATATCATCGGCATAGCCTATTGCCAAAAATCCCGCCCCGTTCAGCTTTTCGAGTAAGTCGTCCACGGTCATGTTCCACAAAATCGGAGGAAGAACTCCTCCTTGTGGGCATCCCTTATCTACTAGACTATTTCTACTTCGAGGTCTATTGATAGTATTCTATTGCTTAACATGGCTATTATCCACCTTCTAAGTTTGCTACTCCAAACTTCCTTAGAGCAGCATTGATGGCTCTAAATGAGACTTTATTAAAGGCACCTTCTAGATCCAGGAATGCTGCTAAAGTTTTCTTATCGGTTTCTATCGACTTCTCCACGCTGAAGATAACTTCGTGGAGTGCCGAGTCAACAGATTTTCCTGCTTGATAAGCGTGCTGTTTCCCACGTAGGGATCTCAATTTTAAAACAACATCCCTCACATACCTGTCACACATCCTCTCTAGGGTTTTCAGCACAAAAGAAGTGAGACTGATCGGTCTGTACGAGCTCGCCTTGTCGTAACTAGCACGCCCAGGTTTGGGTATAAACTTGACTAAAACCTTTTTAGGTCCCAGTGCTAGGATGGCTCTTAGTATTTCTTTCAACGGTTCTAATATAAAACCTGATGCCTTCTGCAACACGACCGGATAGATACCGTCGCTGCCTGGCGACTTGTAGGGTTTGAACGAATCAATTGCCCATTTTAACCTTTTGCCCGTAACGACCTCCGCCGCGAAGTTCCAATCCGTCGCATTAGGCGCTCGGGTTGGTTGTGGCTCGATCGCTTGGGCTGGCTTCGTTCCCGAAAAATGTGATTGCATGAGATGGTCTACCACTGCGTCTCTTGACTTGGTGTAGGACCCGTCGTCTTTCTTTAACATTTCTGGGTAAATAGGGTCTTTCGCCAGGGCCTTGTTAAGTTTAGCTGTGGTTTTCAAGTCTTTGATTTCGTCAATGAACTTTAACCACGACTTCCTTTTCGCGGTCCTGAGCGACTTTTTGAACCCTGTCCTTGTAAGTTTGTAATTCTGCCAACTCGATTCGTTTTTTTTTGATGTCTTGCCTTATTGAATAGTCGATGAACCTTTTTCCGTAGCTTTTCTAGTCTATTGGACCAGAAGGGGCTATTTTCAGGGTAAGTTTTCTTCAACGGGCAAGCAAATTCAAAGGCATTTACGAACTGTTACTACCACTGCTGAATATGTTAATTTCCTATTCTGATGCTAACGTTTCAATTTCGCCATTTTCGTTCTGAAAGTCTGGATAACGCTCGCTTGATCACTTCCTAACAACAAGTCTTTGTTCTTTGTAAATTATAGCAAGCAAACAGTTCTAAACGGACGATTTTCGATTGCATTGGAACCTATTTCACCAGATGAGCTGATTGTGAAAGAAAAAGCATTCGCCTTCATTCCCGTTTATCAATCGTTTGACCCAGATCCGATTGATGTTCATTGCCAGAACTGTGCAGCCACTAACATCATTCCGTTTCCATGTGTTGATTGCAAAAGAGCTTCGTATTGCGGCCCGTCGTGCTTTAATGAACATAAAGAAATTCATCAATTTGAGTGCAGTGGATACAAAAAGCATTTATGGTACGAAATTGGAATAGCTCATCTGGCTGTGAGGACAATGTTGTGTGGAATAGACGAATTGATGGAAAGGCTTTCTCATGTACGTGATACGACATCTTTAGCAGCATGGAATGAAATGTTATCAATTGTGGATGAGACAGATTTCCCGTATGGGAGAGTTCTGAAGTTGGTGACAAATTTTGAAACATCAGACAAAGACGACTTTCTCGGATACATTTTGGTTGGTAAACGGATGAACTTCTCAATTCAATTTCTGTAAAAATGCTTTTTTTCAGACTGCTACAATGGCTACGATGTATCTGAGAAACAATACACATTTCTTTAAAGAGATGACAAAAAAATATCCAAAGTTTATGACCGATTCAAAATGGGAGCAATTCATTGGAGCAATTATTGCTCGTCACATCGGACAGTTGGTAAAGTGTGTGCTCTTTTTTCGGAGCAACTTCTTGCGTTTGCATTTATTTTCAATTTTCTCTTTGGTTGTCACGGGTCTTCTAAACGGACCTGGGAGCTTCTTCTTAACTTGTTTTACTTCTCTGTTTTTACACTGTTCAATTCGCAGTGTCTGCGATGAAGCAAGTAAATTTTAGGTTTAACAGTTTCTCTTCTTCGTTTCTACTGTCCTTCGAATTCTTTTATATGGAACCCTAAGATTATCTGCCGATTGTCGGCGATGAATTTAGTACAAAATGGTGCCTTAAGAATAAGCAAATGGCGAACCCGTCTAAGACGAAACTGATGTTATTCACTACAAGGCCGTAGCTACGGGGGGCGCAGCACCCCCAAAAATTTCTTCCGTCCCGCCCAGAAGCTTTGAAGAAAATAATAAACATAACCAAAGATCCGTACGTATCAGAATAGATGTGGCAGACAGAATAGATGTTGCAAACAGAATCAATGTTTTAAGTTCTTTTAGAACTATAAGAATTTAAAAGATCCATAGAAATTATCGAGGATAATGTCAAAGTACGTCTTTTGACATCTGATACCTTTATTTTCCACCAACTTTCTAACTGCCATAGTTCTAGAGATAAGACGCATGTTCGCTAAAATTGTATTCTCTACAACTTCGCCTTTGGAAGCAGCTTTGTAACTCTCATAATATGTGTCATCCCTCCCAATTCTAGAAGTGGCCATATCTCAAGGATTGGATCATATTTCCCCACAACCTTTGTACTTCGTACTTACTTTTACTTTTTCGGCGCTACAGCCACTTGTGGGCCTTGGCTTGCTGGGGAATTCCAATCCAACGCTGCCTGTCGTGCGCTGCGTATTGCCAGTTTCTTATTCCGAGCGTGCGAAGATCTTGTTCGACGCCATCGATCCATCTTATTTTTGGGCGACCAACTCCTCTACGCCCTTCTGGATCGTTACGGAATAATTTTTTGGGGGCTCGGTTTTCATCCATGCGTGCTAAATACCCCGCCCACCTCAACCTTTGGACTTTCACCACCGCCACCATATCCGGCTCGCCAAAATCATGTTCCAATTCAAAATTATATCGCCGTCGCGTCGCCACCTTTCACCCTCGCGCATCGCTTCAAATACGTTGCGGAGTACCTTGCGCTCAAACGTTAGGAGCAACTGTTCATCGCTTTTCTTCATCGTCCAAGATTCACATCCGTAGATCAAAACTGGACGGATAAGTGTTTTGCAAACATGGCCCTTCGTTTTCTTCGATATTAACTTTGAGCGTAGATGTTTAATTAGACCAAATAGCACCTGCTTGCCGCCATGATACGTCTGTGAATTTCAGGTGTATTATCACCATCTGAGCGTATCAGCCCTCCAAGATAAATGAACTCATCCACTACCTCGAGGTTGAACTCTCCAATGCATATTGTGTCTCCTTGTTGATTGGCTACCGGATTCGGCTCGGTCTTCATGTATTTGGTTTTAAATTCGTTTATCATCAAACCCATTCTCTCGGCTTGGATTTTCAGATTTGTGAAAGTGTCAACTGCTGCTGCATGTGTACGACTGGCGAGGTCCAAGTCGTCTGCAAAGCCCAGAACTTGAACTGTTCCATTCACCTGCGTTTTGTTGGTTTGAATACCAGCACGTCTCATTGCGATTTCCAAAGCCAAGTTAAAGAGTCAGCAGGATAGCGCGTGTCCCTGCTTCAACCCTTCTTTAACAGCGAACACATGTGACATGTCGTGTTGCACCTTGACACGACATCTGGTGCCATCCAATGTCGCTTTCCCAAGACGAATATATTTTGTCTCAAAGCCCAGCTCCTTCATCACCTCATACAATTCCTTACGCTTGGTTCTTTCGTAAGCTTGTTTCAAGTCCGGACTTGAAATTCTCTGTTTTTTTGCAGAATCAGACGAAGGGTGAATATTTGGTCAGTTGTTGAGCGATCTCGTCTGAATCCGCTTTGATAGTGCCCAATGACACTCTCAGCCCATGGATTTAGCCTCTCGAATAGCACTCGACCAAAAACTTTGTAAGCCGGGTTCAACAAGGCAACTCCATAAATAGTTTTCGCATTCGGTTTTATCGCCTTTTTTGTGTAGAGGTAAAATGGCACCCTCTACCCACTCGCCAGGCAAGTTTTCCGTGTTCCATATTCGTTTTACTAAATCATACATCACTTTTGACAATCCC
>WJQU01005995.1:0-30094 GCA_029228625.1 Pseudolycoriella hygida
TCACTACCCGTATTCAGCAGTTCCGCTGGAATATTATCGGGACCGGAAGCTTTGTTGTTCTTGAGTGAGGTAATTGCTGCTGAGACTTCCTCCATTTTTTGCGACCGTCGTCGTTAGGAAAGGAAACATCGCTATCATCAGTCACATCATCATCCCCGCTGCACAATGCATCAAAATGCTCTTTGAATCTCTCCACGACATCATGTTTTGCAGCAAGCAACGTTCAGTTATTCGGAAGTTGAATCATTTCCTTTGATTGTTTATAAAGCTTTCGTGACTCATTTGCGCTACACAGTCTCTCTAGCTGAAGTAGCGTCCTATCTTCGAGCTCTCTTTTCTTGCGCTGGTGCAAACGTATTTTCTCCTTCCGCAGTACTTTGTATCTCGCATCTGCCACCCCTTTCTGTTCTCTCCATCTTGCAGTTTCCTTTCTTAATCGCGCAGCGTTTTTACGTTCTGTAACATTAGCACACTCCGCATCAAGCCAGGTATTGAAGTCATTAGGGCTCTGATATCCTATGGTGTTGGTCGCTTCTTGTTTGATTACTTCACTCACCGATTGCCAGTTGAGAGGAGTATCATCTGATTGAGATTTTTGAAGTTGTTGAAGCTTTGTGCTAATGTTTTCAGCATATGTCGCCGCTATCTGGGCATCTCTTAGTTTGTCCACTGCAAAACGCCTCACAGTTTCTCGTTGGCCATTATGAAATCGGGTAAGATGTGATCGCAGTGTTGACACCACAAGATAGTGATCAGAGTCGACATTTGCTCTCCAACATGTTTTGACGTCTATTACATCAGTGAGGTGCCTTCCGCTAATCAATAGGTGGTCGATTTGATTAGGTTACAAGTCGTCATTGGGGTGCTTTCAGGTAGCTAGATGTCTGCTTTTATGTTGGTGGAAGGTACTTTTCACTACAAGGTTTCTTTCAGCCAAAAGTCTTTCATTGGATTCGCACTTCCATAGTAAGACCTAAATTGTCTTACGCTGCTGTTATTTGGTGGCCGAGGTGCAGAATCTCCGATACGCAACTTAAGCTGTTAGTACAGCTTTTAGCACTTACGATGATTACTGGAGCCATGAGTTCAGCACCAACTGCGGCACTTAAAGTCCTACTCAACATCGAACTCCTACACATTTTTATTGAAACTAACGCCAGATCGACCATGCTCAGGTGGCACCACTATGGTTTTTTAAGTAATCAAAAACTTGGTCACTCCCGACTATGGCAGTAGATGACCGCGCAATCGCCATTTCTGAACATGCCATTTTCATGCCATGCCATGTTGCTCTAGAGCCGTGCGTCGGCGTTTCGTCTGCTAGGTCTTCAAGACAGTCTCCAGCCTTAGGACTTTATCCTACACTTGTCCAATGTTCAGCAAAAATGTAGAGGAGAATTGTATCTAATAGGCTCTCAAAGACAATTTTTCTCGTAAATGTCACTGGAACAAATTATTTGAGTTGCGCCGACTTAAAATCGAACATGCGGTCGCATTCGGCTGAAAATCAATTTTAAGTCGGCGCAACTCAAACAATTTGTTCCAGCGACAATTACGAGAGAAATCGTCTTTGAGAACCGACTAGATACAACTACTCTCCTATACATTTTGCTGAACATTTGACAAGTCTACGATGTAAAGTTAGAAAATTTATACTTTGCTCATAGTTTCGTTTCTGTTGATTGACCAGCTGGTGCACTCATACATGGAAACATAGAAAAAATTTTGCTTATGTTGAATGTTGCTCAACTGGTTTATTGCCGTTGTGTATGAAAAGAACACTACTACATGAACCTTTTGATAACTGCACATGCTGCAAATAATTATCATTTTTTATCAATTTTGAACTAAATTGAAACGAAATCAGTTCAATATTAATAAAAACATATCAAAAAACACTCTTATTGTTTTTAGTAGAAAAAAACGGCAAAAGAATTCGAAATCTCATCTAATTTGCAAAAAAGTACCAAGTCACAATAATTCCACCGAGCTATTATTTGATTACAAAACTCGTTCTGTCTTTTGACCATATTCAATTCATTCACTCATTCACTCAAGTGTCCATGCGTATTTAGAAAAATGGTTTAATTGCAACTCTAAAAGAACACATACATGCAAATTACACACATTTCGCATTATGATTTCGTTATTGAAGGGATTCTGTTTCATATTTTTATTTAACTAAATTCATAATAGTAGGGGTGCTTTCGTCATAAAATTGGTTCCGCTAGCAGTAGTAAATGTAACTTGTTTGATAGCGTAAATCGTTTTTGGTGAAAAACTGTGGAACTAATTTCTTTTCTGGAAAATTGAAAATCAATTTTCCGGCCGGGAAAGCGATTTATATGAAAAAATTAAAAATCAAATAGCTTCTTAACGGATGAGTATTTTTCAGATTTTCTTTCTATGAAGAGATTGATCCAATGTCGACATTTCGTGGAAGAAATTTATTTTATAAAACAAAATGGTGGGAAACTGGTCAACGTTGGGATGTCGGGCAGGTAACAAATACAAATCGATTTTGATAAAGCGGCATTTTGTGAAATGGTCAAGATTAGATCTTTCTAATTCTGCCCGGCGGAACTTCATCTAATTGGTGGTTCTGAGGGTATTCAACTTTCCCCGTATTCCAAGTTCCTAGTATTCCAAGTTCCCCGTATTCCAAGTTCCCCGTAATCCACTACCCCCGTATTCCACGTTCCCCGTATTGAACGTTCCCCGTATTCCACTTATCTCGTATCACACTTCTCTCATATTCAACGTTCACCGTATTCCACATACCCCGTATTCAACGTTCCCCGTATGCCAAGTTCCCTGTATTCAGTGTTGCACTTGCTACGCATTCTACTCTGACACTTCCCCGACCAAATCTCTAAGATGACATCTTGACTATATTTTGGCCGATTTTCAATTTTGACCCATTTTTTACCCATAACTCCCTTATTTCAGAACAATATCACACTCCGGAACATGTTTTCTCGACGTTTTGGGCCATCCCCGACAACATATCAAAAATTAATTTTTCAGTAATTTTCGGGCAGCGGAGCTAATTTTCGTTCATTTTTCCCTCCTGGACACCGAACCGCTCAACCGATTTTCTTAAACTCCCAAAAATAACGGGATTGTGACGGACAGACAGTCAAACCCCAGCCCCTAGCGGCTACGCAGGCTTTATAATTTTCGCTCGTTGTCCATTCAGAGAGCCAAAGCATATTTTTTTCGTTTTAAATAATGATGCGTAGTGTTTCATGTCATTAAATCACTTCGTTGATATTACCGCTAATAATACTAAAATCGAAGTGGGCGAGAAAGGCACTAGAAATCAAAATATTTTCTTTGCCGCAAAATTACTCCACTTCCCCCTTATACCCCTTCCCCCGTACTCCACTTCCTCCGTGGAACGTATGCAACGTTCCCCGTATTCAACGTTCACCGCATTCCAAGTTCCCCGTATTCCAAGTTCACCGCATTCAACTTTCCCCGTATTCCAAGTTCCCCGCATTCTATTTCCCCGTATTCCACTCCCCCGTATTCCACTTCCCCCGTATTCCACTTCTTCCGTATTCCACTTCCCCCGTGTTCAACGTTCACCGTTTTCCACTTCCACCGTATTCCACTTCCCCCGTATTCCACTTCCCCCGTATTCAACGTTCACCGTATTCCACTTCCACGGTATTCCACATCCCCCGTATTCCACGTTCACCCTATGCAAAGTTCACCGTATTCAACTTTCCCCGTATTCCAAGTTCCCCGTATTCCACTTCCCCCCCTGTTACACGTTCACCGTATGCAACGTTCCCCGTATTCAACTTTCCCTGTATTCCAAGTTCCCCGTATTCCACTTTCCCTGTATTCCAGGTTCACCGTTATGCAACGTCCACCGTATGCAACGTTCACTTATGCAACCATCACCGTATGCAACGTTCACCGTATTCCACTTCCCCCGTATTCCACTTCCTCCGTATTCCACGCTCACCGTATTGAACGTTCCCCGTATTCCACTTCCCCCGTATTCCACTTCCCCCGTATTCAACATTCACCGTATTCCACGTTCACCGTATGCGACGTTCCCCGTATTCCACTTCCCCCGTATGTCACTGGCCTCATTCCGGCAACTACCGGCCGAGATATAGGTTAATAAGTGCTCCAGCTCTGGACAAAATCGCCAAATAATGACCTATACCTCGGGAGTATGAAACTTTTTCACCCAACATTGTTCAGCTATTTTGTTGCCGCAAGCCTCCACTATCGATTGACACTCAAAAATTATCTCTACTTCATCCAACAACAAAAGTTCCCTAGCAACAAAGTGAGGAAACCCCAAAATTTTAACAGTTTTCGCTGCCTAGCTCATCCGCATGAAGTCGGATCAAAAAGTCTTCTTCTACAAAGTTGTAGGCCATCAAAAACTCTAAGACTTTGCTTCCCCGATCAAATCTATAGGACGACATCTTCACTGACTTTTGGTCGATTTTCAATTTTCCCCCTTTCTTGACCCATAACTTCCTTATTTCAGAACAATATCCCACTCCATACCCGACAACATATCAAATATTTTTATCATATTTTTTTTTCTTCGCCAGTGTAAACGCAATTAAACGCAAAAATAACGGGATCGTTACGGACAGACGAATAGACACATAAATAAATATACACATAAATAAACAGACGGACATTAGAGGTTTATAATTAGTAATTGCTGATCTACTACTACCCATCTCAGGAACATAGCGATACGTCTTTCCAGTTCTAAAATTCAGGGTCTTACCAGAATTTCCCAACCTTTTCCGTTTTTTTTGATTAATGAAATGTTTGAGGTGGTAGGAGGTCAGTTCCTATGAACTTAATATTCCTTCACCCAAAATAAGATAGAAGTATGTGGTGCTGGTGATACTTTGAGTTTCTGGCAAACTAAATTTGTTTTGCTTATCGTTTTTTTAAAAAAGACATAGGAAGTGACTTCCTAATATCTCAATAATTTACTGAGAAGAAAACTGAAAAAAGATGAAAAAATCCAATAAATCTTTGAGCTCTAGAATTGGAAAGACGTTTCAACTCTATTTTGGGTTAAAAGAGTAAAAAGTTCATAGCGCCTGACCTCCTACCATCTCAATCAACTCATTCGCTGATAGATAAGAGGAAAAAAGTTGGGAAATTCTGATAAAACCCTGAATTCTAGAACTAGGAAGACGTATCGCTATGTTCCTGGGATGGGGAGTAGTACATCAGCAATAGATCTATAAATTTTTATTAATTAATATCAACAATTTAGAAAAGTTATACACAGGAAAAGTGTAAAAATTTGAAGGAATTCAATTTCTAAGATATGTGGGAATTCTGTCTTATACCCTCAGAACCACCAATGCGATGAAGTTCCGCCGGGCAAAATTATAAAGATCTAATCTTGATCATTTCACAAAATGCCGCTTTATCAAAATCGATTTGTATTTGTTACCTGTCCGACATCCCAACGTTGACCAGTTTCCCACCATTTTGTTTTATAAAACAAATTTCTTCCATGAAATGTCGACATTGGATCAATCTCTTCATAGAAAGAAAATCTGAGAAATACTCATCCGCTAAGAAGTTTTTTGATTTTTAATTTTCCAGAAAAGAAATTAGTTCCACAGTTTTTCACCAAAAACGATTTACGCTATCAAACAAGATACATTTACTACTGCTAGCGGAACCAATTTTCTGACGAAAGAACCCTACTATTATGAATTTAGTTAAATAAAAATATGAAACAGAATCCCTTCAATAACGAAATCATAATGCGAAATGTGTGTAATTTGCATGTATGTGTTCTTTTAGAGTTGCAATCAAATCATTTTTCAAAATACGCATGGACACTTGAGTGAATGAGTGAATGTATTGATTGTGGTCAAAAGACAGAACGAGTTTTGTAATCAAATAATGGCTCAGTGGAATTATTGTGGCTTGGTACTTTTTTGCAAATTAGATGAGATTTCGAATTCTTTTGCCGTTTTTTTTTACTAATAACAATAAGAGTGTTTTTTGATATGTTTTCAATAATATTGAACTGATTTGGTTTCAATTTAGTTCAAAATTAATAAAAAATTATAATTATTTGCAGCATGTGCAGTTAACAAAAGGTTCATGTAGTAGTGTTCTTTTCATACACAACGGCAATAAACCAGTTGAGCAACATCCAACAGAAGCAAAAATTTTTCTATGTTTCTATGTATGAGCGCACCAGCTGGTCAATCAACAGAAACGAAACTATTAGCAAAATATAAGTTTTCTAATTGTATGATCCCTAACCAAGCTTCTGTCTCTACATTTTTTCATATTCTTTATCTCCCATCCCCTCTTTAATGAAGGTATGGTACAATGTTCCCGGAGTTGCATCACTTCCTACCTACACTGAAAACAATGACAAAAACATTTCATTGACTGGTTCTTCTTGTCTACAGGTATACCTGATACAACTGTGGTTTTCTTTATGACGAAAAAGAGTATGCACTCTGTTTGCTTCGTCATCCCGTACCTCACGAACGAAACAATATTACGGAACAAAAATATCGGAACAGCAAACGACGGCGACGAATTTATTGGAATGGTTTAATTTGCGAAAACACTTTATATAATGGCCTGATGCTGTGCTAAAACGAATAGCCAATGCAGGCGGAAACAAACAAAATGTTATCAGCGGTCTTGGCAGTTAATTTCCGAAACACTTGAGTACCGTATGGACAGTCTCTCGGTTACAGAAAGCACCCGGATGGTCTCACTAGGTACGCTTGCAGTAGGGGGAAGCACTTAGGAAAACATATACAAGCAACGTAGGAATTATGTTTAAAATATACACCGCCGACCGACGTATTATATACGCCGTGAATGTATTATCAACCTTATCTAAGTATTGTGTAGTATGCCATACGTAACGAACGTGTTATAAGCTCACATAATACGTGCACGGCGTTCGTAATACGTGAACGGTGGATAAAATACGTCGGCGGCGTATATTATAAATACAATTCCTACGTCTCTTGTAGATATTTTCCCCAGTGAGTGTTTGCACCACCAAGCTACTCTGGGTTATTTATTCAGCATTAGTACAACTTGTATACAATTTGTCAACATTTAAAATTATACTATTTCAACAAATAAAATATCTCATCCATTTTGTCCTCTGCCCTAAAAGTGCCCATCACCGCTGCCGCATTGCCCCTTTGTATCGCCATACTCAATCTTTGTTTCATTTATTGACAATGGTCGTTTTACCTTATTTATTTTTGGTGGACAGATAGCGTTGCAAAAATAGTCTACACAAAGAAAAACGTTTAGAAATTCTTTTTTTAATATTTTAAAACTTCAAATGAAACGACCGAAAAATTTTTGAAAACTATCGCGCTCGAAGAAATGTACCAGAAAAAGTGCTAATTTTAACAATTACAAACTTAATAAAATGAAATTTCATAAAAATACAAAGGATGAACTGTCATTGGGGATTGACTCGGGATAAATAAGTTTAAGACGACTTTTCGGTAATTTCTTAAGCAAATCTCATTGTTTCATAATGAACTTTCATTTAAAACAACAACTGAAAAAGGACCACGGTCTATTGTGCCGTGTTCTGCGAAGTCAATTTTATGTTTAGATCATCATTCCAAAATAGATTATGCTATGCAAATGATATGAGAATTGTATAAGTTTCTGGGCTCTAGGTCAAAATATCCCCGGACAAAATAACACCGGACGAAATAACCCGGACATAATAACCCCGGACGAAATATCCCCGGGGGGGTTATTTTGTCCGTTCATTGTGGAAGCCGGTTGTTAGAGAAGCAGTTGAAGTTATATTAACATTAAGAGAACATTGTATCGCGTTGGGGGGCTCTGCCCCCTCACCCCCGCGCCTGCGGCGAGCTTTTCCGCCCTGCAGGCTGCCGTTGCCATCTCGGGGCTCCGCCCCGAACCCCGCTAGGGGCTCTGCCCCTTAGGCCCCGCAAGGGGGAATATTTCCCCCTTGACCTCCTATTTGCGGGGGCTGCGCCCCTCGACCCCGCTTTTTTTTTGTTTCTTTAATTTCACTGCCTGCGGCGCTGGGTAATTGGAATTTATTTTTTTATTAAATTTTTTCGAAATGAAATTGTTTTTTTTTTCTTGACTTATATTTTCATTAATCTTTACTATTTAATATATTTTACACTAAATTACTCAACTAATTATTACTAAACAGTGAATTGTACTGACTGAGCTAACCCCAACAAGTACTTTTCTATTTCCATTTCTTTGCTTACATAAGTCTTCACTACATTCAACAATCTAACCTTATTGGTTTCATTTTTTTTGGAGATGTTTCAATTATGCCAGCAAACATTTTATCTATTGCCACCTCAGTTGCAACCTGTTCCAGTTGAATACCTTTTATAAATTTAAAAATGTCACGATGTGCATGTGTAAACATAGTTTTCATCACGTTATGCCAAGCTTCAACGATGTTGTTAGTTCTTGGAAATAAATCAAGAGTTCATTGGTATACGTTCCACATTTTCAGTTGGAACATTCCAGGTTTAAAGCATTTACGCCCTTGCTTTCCGATCCACGTACTTTCCATGTATAACAACAATTTTTGAACTCCAACATCAACATCTGACTTACCCTTCAACTTCTTACTGAAAAATTTTAATTTTTTCAATTTTTCAAAGTTGTTTACCACGTCATGTACAGGTACAAATGCCAATGCAGCTATGCATCTCATGTTCATTGCAAACGTTGCATCTTCTATGTATGTTTTTTGAAGTCCACACTCCTGAATTTTGCGATACAAACATTGGCAAAAGTGGAAGAAGCAACCGCTTACTTCAACACCTTCGAACACATCCTCAGCGGCTTTGTGTGCGGCTTTTTCAAAATCTATCATTATGTTTTTTGGTTGTAAACGTTTGTCCGCAACCTTCAGTTGGTTGAATAATCCTTCGTATGTGAAATAATCTTTTTTACTTGCTAATACATATACAAGCGGAAAGTGTAGATTGTTTCTACGGCCTACGAATGAGATATAATTTAATTTTTTTTTTTCGAAATTACTTTTATCTCTTACCATGAATGGTATACAATTGAGAAAATAATGGTGGACATATGTCGAACGTTCCATCCATATACCATTCATCACAGTGCGCCAAAAACGAAATATTTTCTTTTGTAGCAAATATCATTGTACGCCGAAAGGGATCTTTATTGTCATGTAGAAGAAATTGCTGACCCTCCAATGTGACCATATATTCCTCTGGCAGAATAAAATCTGCTAATGTTACAGGCACAGATGGTAAACTATTCCCTTTTTGTCGAATTCGACGTACATTCCGCGACAAAGTTTCGTATGACTTCATTTGAACTGCGGCTGTTTTAGACATGCCAGCAATTACATTTCGAATTACACGTCTAGAAGGAGAGCTGGAAGTGGCCGCCTTTTCTCTCATGTTACTTAAAGCTTTTCTTACTTCAGGCTTTCTTTTATCTGCCACATGGCTGTGCACACTTACTTTCAAAACTTCTGCTTCCTTCGTTGTCATACGACCAGTACATTGAGTAACGAAATACCTTTATTATAATAACCAACTTTATGAAATTTTTCATTTTTTCTGATGATTAACTTACTTCACACAACGCCAATGTTTTTTATCTTTGTTTGATTTATGAAAATTATACTCGTAACCATCGTAAACAGCACTTTCTTTTTTTTTTTTTTGATTTATAACAAATTCACAGACACCGAGCATTTTGGTTGATAGTTTTTACCATTCGAAAGAATAATTTGATAAGCAATGTAGAATTATTTGACATTAGTGTTCAGATAGGTCCACACAGTTCAGGCTTGATGCGACCCGACTCAGTTTCGACGTAAACTGTTTCCTGATCATTTTTAACGAAAAAATTATCAAAGTAGTCATACCTGTGAACTGCTTCGAAAAATAAATTCTGAACCGTAGCTGAACCGAGCACTCTGAATCAAATCAAATTTTTTGCGCCTTAATAAATTAAATCTTTTATTTTTTCAAGTTGGTGATTTTGAATACTTTGCTGTCAGTTTTCATTTCTATTTTTTTATTCGAAAACCTTTTATCGAATTAAATTTTTTTATTTTTAAATTCTAAGGTGAATTTGTTATTGTCCTTCAACAGGTATATTTCAGTTCTTTATTCATTTCACAGGAAAATATTTTTTTGTAAAATGTTTTTGTTAGCTGGCTATGTCGTTATCATAACCTCAATAATTCCGAAGGCCAGTGCAGAGTGGCTAGAAAATTGAAACGAAGAATTTAGTTAAAATTGGCTGTTCTACAGCTTCGTGATGGCAGGAGTGGCTGAACAATTTTGTTGCCAATTGGTTAACCAAAACGTTGGGAGAACTTCACAGTCTGCAAGTTTAGAACAACATTTTGTTTGACAAGTAGACAATAAAATTTTGTAACACTTTTACTTGATTTCACGAGCCAAAAAATAAAAAGTCGATCACAATATAAAATGTTTCCATTAGTCTGCGAAAGAAATGTGTAGTATTTTGCGGTCTTGTGAGAAGGGATTTCTTACCTAATTTAGACGGATTGGGATTAATGATGCTTGTACCAACTTTTAAGGCACATACATGCTCGTATTGTGTTTTGCTGCAATGAGCAACGTGTTGGTGTAACTAAATCTGCACCTCCGGAAAAATCTCGTTCCACTGACACAGAACCGCTTTGTACCGCGAAATAGTCCATTGCCATTTTGCTAAGATTTGGAAATTCCGTCACTTGAGCGCGCCAGTAATCCAAAATATTAACGTTGGCATTAGCCAGAGGAGTGTTGAGGTATTTTTGAAACTCTTTTGGCTGTTTAGTAACTTTTGTTCTTTTGTACATGTGGTCGAAAAATTCGTCCGACGGCTCTTCCTTCGGGAGCTCATTCTCATCATCGCCATTCGCCTCGTAATCTGATTCAAACAGTCCACAAATAGTTTGTTGAATTTCTTTCAGAGATTGCTTGGAATAATCGTGCTCTTTGAAGTAGGTCATTTTCAATGCCGGATTCAAGAAGGTCGCCACGTACGGTATACGGGATGTTTTAATTTGCGATTCGTTTTCGTATTTTTGTAGTTTCTCAAGACCGCGTCTAGCAGCATCTCCAATTGGACCAGTATTTTCCTCAATGAAAGTTTCTAATGACTCGAGTAGCCAGTTCAAAGTTGGTAAATAAGCCGAAATGGTTGGATGTCGCTCCATACTCATTAATTTTGTAGATCGATCAAATTTTTCCAACAACGTTTGTACACAATTAAGCGAGTCCCATTCACTTTCATGAATTACCAAATTTTTTAGTTTTTTTTCATTAAGGCACAATGCTCGCAAAGGAATTTTCAAGCGTTCAGCTCTTTTCAACATTTCATACGTAGAATTCCATCTGGTACTTACGTCAATTATTGGCACAAGATATTGCATTCCACAGAACTCACAGTGTTTACTCAACTTCTGTCGCATCTGTGGTGACTTGCGAATCTTCTTAACGAGTTGGCGTAACTTCAAGATCGTCGGTTTAGGTTCTTCTTTCGACTTTTCATTGTCTTTTGTTGATTCTGGCTCTTCAATTTCATCTTCATCGTCTTCGTCAATAAATCCTGTCACGGTCAGTTCACTGACATCCTATCGTGAAAAGCGTAAATAATCATTTAAATAGTTCTAGAGGCATGTTGAGGTCAGTTGAGGTCGTATGTGTTCAACAAAAAGGAGTTAAGTAGTGGCACAAAGCTAGCTATTCACAGGTCAATCTACAGACCAACGATTTTATACGGTAGTGAAAGTTGGGTGGACTGCGGATACCTTGTGCATGACCTGGAGGTTTCTGATATGAGGGTTCTTAGGAGCATAGCAAGAGTAAATCGGAGGGAAAAGTGGGACAATCATATTAGGAACGACGACATCAGGGAAAACTTAGGGGTTACATCAGTGGAAGAGGCGGCACGGATTAGTCGTCTGCGGTGGTACGGGCACGTTCAGAGGATGGGTAATAGCAGGCTACCAAAGAGGATATTGGATGCTCAAGTCCCGGGTGTGCGTCCCAGGGGTAGGCCAAGGAGAAGGTTTATAGACTCAATTAAATCCGATGTAGAAGTTAGGGGACTTTCTCTAGGCGAACAAACCATCTCCTTGGCACAGGATAGGGGGGTATGGAGAAGGGTGGTCCATGATCAGTAGTAAAGACCTCACACCGAAAGGTACAAACGGTCTATAAAGTGTGATGATGATGATGATGATGACTAGAGGCATGGACTGTTATTGATGTACTGACCAGGTTATCTAAATGTTCGTAGGCATCGACATCATCGTTCAACGGTACCTTCAATGCTCCTAAAATGTCTTGAACACCCAAATTGATTATATGAGCCATACATCGAACCCGATTTTGAGGTGCAGACACTTTAACCCCCATTCGAATTCCGTGAGCTTGGAGCGTGTCCATTAGTGTGTCGTTTGAAGTTACATTATCCATAGTTACTGCTAATACTTTGGATAACGGAATGGCAAATCGGTCCAGGCATTGAAGAAAAATATCACAAAAGTGAGCTCCTTTATGTGATCCAACGATGTAAGTAAAAGCAAGATCCAGTCAGAATTTATCCAGTGCGCTCTTATAGCCATGAACGGAAGTCCGTTTTTCGATGTCCAGGCGTCCATGGTTACGGAAATTTTGCCAGGCGCATTGCTAAGACTGATTTTTACATCCTTCACTTGTTCCTCAAATTTCTTCATAATATCCCTTTTCACTGTTTCGCTGCAGATAGTGTCAGCATTGGGATTTAACGTTTGGATGAGCTCTAAGAAATTTTCCTGCTCAACTTCGGTAAATGGTTGGTTACATGTCACAATCCACTTGATTAAAACTTCACGATATCGTTGTTGAGAGAACTTCTAAGAAACCACAAAAAATTTAGAAAATCGAAATCACCATCTCAAATTTCAAGTATTACGAATGTTTTATTGTCAGTCTCTTCTGATTTTGCAGGACATTGACTTGGATGAACATTTTTCAAGTGTCGGTTCATATTGCTTGTGCTTCCGTTATTTTTCGGAGAAATAGTGTACAATCTTTAAATCAAAATATTTTAAGTCTTGAATGTGTCTTGAAAAAGTATTGTAGGAACATACTTTTCACAGTAATTGCAATGTGCAACTTCGTTACCATTTTCATTTTTAATTGTGAAATGCTGCCAGACCGAACTAAATCGTTTCTTCTTTTTAGGTGGCGAATCCGTATCGGGAGTAGACTCATTTGGAGATGATTTTTCATTATTTATGGAGTGTCTGCTGTTGGTTATACTTTCTGGTTCTCTTCGAACTCGATCATCTTCTCGTCTTTGACTCGTACTAGCTTCTTCATCTTTATGTTTGTAGGATACAATATATGTATGCTCCATCTTTGCATTTTTTTGCAAAAAGCAGAAAGCGAAAATGTTCTTTCGTCTACTTGATTTTTTCACAGTTCGACTTCTATCAACTTATTAAGTTACTAGTATACTAAGTTAATGATCGACGATTTGACTTGAAAATAGTGAAGTTTACTTTAGACTTACTTTAATCGACTCGACCAAGTGGCTTAGAAATATTTATTATCGTTCACATCGGGTATATCGGGTTTAACTGAACTGTGAAGAGCCTTAACATTGACTTAAGAAAAAATGAAGTATTTCTAAAATCGATCAAAGTGACTTGAATATAAACTTTTATATTGTCACCGTTCCTCTCTCGCGATATTTTTCATAACCGGCACTTGTTGATAATAATCGACTGTTTTTCCGCGTATTTAAAATGCCGAAACGTAAAACCGGTGAAAAATCAGTTCGACGCTATAAATCATATTCAACCGAAAAGCTTTTAAAAGCAATCCAGGAAATTCGTAAAGGAAAAATATCAATTAACAGAGCTTCAGTGGAGTATGGCATTGCGAAAGGGACGCTGATGAACAAAATCAAAAACAAACACACCAATGCTATAGGAAGACCGTTGGTTCTTACTAAGAATGAAGAAAGCAACATTGTCCACCATATGATTACCGTGAGCGAATGGGGTTTCCCGTTTACGAAATCTGATTTGTGCAAGTTAGTAAAAATTTATCTTGAGAAATCGAAACGCAAGGTACCACAATTCAAAGAAAACTGTCCATCGTTGGAATGGGCTGAAAGATTCATCGATCGTCACAAGCATGAGTTAACGGAAAGAGTCTGCCAAAATATTAAACTCAGCAGAGCTGGATTGACACCTGAGTCAATGAATGTTTACTTCGACAATCTGACGGCTAGTCTCACTTTACCGGATGGGTCTGTCATACTTCCTGAAAGAATTTTCAACTACGATGAGACTAACCTCAGCGACGATCCAGGAGTGAAGCGATGCATTTTTAAACGTGGTGTAAAGTATCCTGAGCGTGTGAGAGACAGCAGTAAAGCATGCACTTCGCTGATGTTCTGTGGATCCGCAGCCGGTCAAATGCTCCCGCCTTATGTTGTATACCAGGTAATGCATCTGTATGATACTTGGACGGCTGGTGGCCCATCAAATACCAGGTACTTTTTGCAATCAAAATTGCAATTCATAGACAACTAAATTCGGCGTTCACTGTAGATACAACAGAAGCAAAAGCGGTTGGTTCGATTCAATTGTGTTTACCGATTGGGTTTTGAGCATGTTCATACCATTTTTAAAGAAAGAGAAACTGAACGCAGGCGACAACAAGGTTGTGTTAATTGGAGATAATTTATCGAGCCATTTCACCGAAGAAGTTCTGACAGCCTGCCGAGAAAATAACATTCTGTTCATCTGCATACCAGCCAATTCGACACATTTGGCTCAGCCCCTTGACGTTGCATTTTACGGACCATTAAAGCGTTATTGGAGAACAATATTGGACGCGTGGAAGAAAAAATTAAACAGAAAATCTCAGGCTATTACAAAGGAATGCTTTCCGTCTTTATTAAACCAACTGTACAAACAAGTAAATGGCGAAACATCAACAAATTTAATATCAGGATTTCGAAAATGTGGCATACATCCACTCGATCGTTCACAGGTTATCAGTCGACTTCCACAGAAAGAGACTTCAGAAGAGAAGCCGTTGGAGCAAACTGTCCAGACCGTGTCCGATGCAGTCCTGGATATGTTAAAGGAGTTGCGACCATCGTCATCTACTAATCCCAGAAAGAAGCGTACCAAGGTTCAAGTCGAAGCAGGAAAAAGTATCCAGTGTGAGGACCTTGCAGGCCCAAAGCCAGCAGAGCCATCCGAAGTGGAAGTCGATGATCCAGCTTCTACTCTTGATTTGCACAATGATTCAGAAGAAAGTAACGTTGACGAAAATCTGGCCATCGACGACTGCCTTCAACCGGAAGAAAATGTGGAACCGAATCTGAATGTGGGCGACTTCGTTGTCATGAAACTCTCGTCTTTGTCTATGCAGTGGCAAAAATTTTGCAGATCAACGGAGGTGAGGTCTGTGTGCAAATGTTTACGAAAGTTCACAGCAAATTTGTTCAACTTAGAGGTCAAACTCAAATATTACCTCATCAAGTGGTAAAAGCACTATCGGCTCCTATTCAAACAAGACGGGGCTTCACTTTTGATGATAACGAGTTGGGATGTTTCAAATTTGAATAAAAGAAGATTTCACTGAGATAGTTTTCCTTTGTCTTTGTTGTCTGCCCTCATTGGAGTCAATATGTTCGTTCTTCATCAGAAAAGTCGTACGTTTCTGACGAAGAACGAACATCGAACTAACATAATTTAGCACTGTGCGAGAACGGTAACTGTAATTATTATCATTGTTACATTGTTTACATTGTTTTAAAAGAGAAAGAGAGAATATTTATTTGTCAAAGTCAAGCACTTTTTTTCTTCTTCAATCTGGCTGATGTTGATCTAGGCTCCAAAACTGCCAGTCTTATATACAAGCGGTCAATGTTTTTTCTAAGCAAAAATCTTTTTTTTTACAGTCGATGTAAAAAAAAATAATTTCAAGTTGCATTTCTACTTCTACTTTATATTTTTATAAACGAAATTGATAATGGCAAGATTTTAGAATACTTATTATCGTTTAAAAAAATATCTATAAAATATTATTAATAAATTTTCTCGTAAGTCGGTCAAAGTTACCCTGAAATACGGAATATAATTTGCATCAGAATGCATAGTCCAGTTCTTTTAGAACTATCAGAATTTAAACGACTCTCAGAAATTACCCAAAGCAATGGCGAAAGCCCTCCCGAAGTACATTTTCCGAACTCTGGCACCAATCACGCGTTGTCTAATGTTCTTATCCCTCTGAGTTCTAGAAGTGGCTGAATCTCAGGATTGGGACATTTTTCGGGAAAACCCTGAAACACGCGTTCGATACCATTTAAGTCTCTACAGCTTTGCCTTTGGAAGCAACTTTCTACGTCATAGTTCTTGATAGATGAATCGTCCCTACCAATTCTAGAAGTGGCTAAATCTCGGGATTTGGACGTTTCTGGGGAAAACCCTGAAACTCCTGTTCGCTAAAATTTAGTTCTCTACAACTTTGCCATTGGAAGCAACTTTCCATCTGTCATACTTCTTCAGATATGACTCATCCCTACCAATTCTAGAAATGGCTAAATCTCGGGATTGGGAGGTTTCTGGATAAAATCCTGAAACATGTGTTTGCTAAAATTTATTTCTCTACAACTTTGCCTTTCGGAACAACTTTCTATCTGTCTTAGTTCTTGATACATGACTCATCCCTCCCAACTCTAGAAGTGGCTAGATCTCAGGATCGGGACGTATCTGGGGAAAACCCTGAAACACGTGTTCGTTAAAATTTGATTCTTTAGAACTTTTCCTTTGAAAGCAACTTTCTATCTATCATAGCTGTTGATATATGAATCATCCTTTCCAATTCTAGAAGTGGCTAAATCTCGGGATTGGGACGTTTCTGGGGAAAACCCTGAAAGACGAGTTCGCTAAAATTCTCTACAGCTTTGTCCCAGAAAGTAGCTTTCTAACTGCCTTAATTCTAGAGATATCTGAGAAAAAGTCTCACCTACCCCCAAAAAACCATGTTTTTGGACACCTTTTCGACCATATTTCCGGGTAGTTTCGGATCGAGTTTGCTCATCTTTGAACTTGAACCATGGGACATATGTACCTTTCAGCGAAAAAAAACTTCAGGGTGATCGGTGCACCCGTTTCGAAAAAAAAGTGGAGACGGACAATTTTTTAAATATTGGATGTGTGGGAGCCCTGAATTTGTAGTAAACGCATAGGACCTTCGTACTTCGTACAGGTCCAATTATTCAAAGATTTTAGATTGAAGGTGTGAGTGGGATCAAATTATTGAGTTTGAAAGGGACCTGGACGATTTGTCCTTTGTTCCCTTGCCCCCTCCTTTCTTCGTTTATTTAACATGATGAAAAATTCTACAAAGAAAGATGGATTACACATATGGATTCTAATAATGTGAATTTAAAATGTCAGCTCCCTGTAATTATATAGATTGTCCGAATTTCGGTGCGTTGCGTCATATCCTTGTGATACCATTCATTTAAGTTCAAATTTTACCATTCCAGTCTTCCCGTCCTTTTGAGGAAGAAACCCAGATCCTGCACCTTAATTTTGTCTATGGTCAAGTTAATTAGGCTTAGCTCTGGTTTGCCCAAGATCCGTTGTTTGAGATATCTATATCTAGGGCAGTGGAAACCAGTTTGGGGTTTTTGCATATCTTATAACATAAAGATATTTGTTTAGGCCTCAGTGTCCTGTCAGGTCTATCAAGGTTCAGTAAACAGTCACTGAACTTCCTTAGAGGAGCCTTGCAGAACTTCGTACCTTTCCCATACTACACGTTGATCCAATTTCCGATGATACGTTTCCTTTCATTTTTCGTTCTACCGCAGAAGGGTTCTGGTCCTATCGCACGCTCGTTTGCTTCTTTGTCTGCTAGTTAATCCGCTCTCTCATTCCCTTGGATACCATACTGACCCGGCACCCACAGCATTGTAACCTCAGTATACTTGTTCCATAGCACATTGAGAGCTTTCTTACATTGAAGCACCGTGGCCGAACTGACCATGGGGGATCAAATAAATAATGAAGAGTGAAGAGCAGTTACAAAGCTTTAAAATGTGTTTTCCCTTCATAATTTTCTTAACTTCAGTGTATGATGTGGGACGTACGGTACACAACACAGCCAGCGGAAATGCTTTGCACAAATATCAGCTTTTTTCAGCTTGCAAAAGATAGAATATCAAAAGATTTAATTCAGTTACTTTTGCCACCCATCCACCAGTCGATCAACAAATAAATAATGTTTTACGAAGTTCTCTACATAAAATCGAAATAATGACTCCGCATGATAGCATATTATTTCGAAAATATAATCATAATAACAATCGGAATAATATCATCTTGCTGGGTCCGATAGAATGGTGAGCTGAGCATTATGCATCCAGCTCAATATGTTGTCTTTTAGCCATTATGTTAATTCGATAGTAAATCAAAGATGGGACCGAGACAAGGGTGCGTTTCGCCAACTCCACTCTGTGATAAGTGGCATTGAAAAGCACCATTTTGCAATTGCGCGATGGAATGGCTCGAGTAAAATTATATGAAAATGACGAAACAAGAAAAATATACTTTCTAAATAATTGATGGCAAAATCAAGATTTCATGTCGGCACAAATTCCTCGAGGAGCTTCATAGTATGCACCGACGAAACGTATCATAACATTAATTTATAAAAATATTCGAATAAACATTGAGATAAAGATTTTACGAGAAAATGTCAGATTGTGTGCCTTGTCATAGAAGAGATATCCGTGATAATATTATTTTAAAATCGTCAATGAAGGCTAGTTTTGGAATCATGAACTGAAACAGTACTTTCGCAAACCATTTCCTATAATTAAAAGTTCACCAAAAAAATCAGAGTATTTTAGTATTTATTATCAAAATAGTCATTTACGCAACTAGGGAATAAATCTTGCTTTTTGACGAATGTTGTGTGCGGGCTCGGAAAAGCACTAATTCAAATTTATAGCCGCAAAATTATGTAAACGAAACTTGATTTCTGTGAAAAGGTTGATGAACTCGTCATTGGCTGCTCAATGGTAGCATGTGGACCTAACCCACAGATCCCAACAAGACCTCAATTGCTTTGATTCTGCTTATAGACTGGATAAAGGCTAAAAATGATACAAAAGGAAAGGCCTCCTACCAAATCAAATGTTTTATGGTACAGGGTATTTGGCCCATTCTATGCAAATCGCGACGCCTGTAATGTAAGGAACGGAAATACTGCCTTAACCGTAGGAAATAACGAAATCATACGTTCGGCAGAAAATTAGATATTACAGTTATGAACAATTTTCTCATAGAACACTAAAATTGGACCCTTGGGTGACTCAGGAGAAATTTTCGTTCCTTGCATTACATACCTGTGGAATCGCCCATTTTTCTACGGACCGGAAAAACTTCAGTAGAGTGACGTGAGATAGCCAAGTACTTTGGTTTTGATAAACACATCAAGAAGGGTCTTTCTACTACGGTTATTTTATTTAAAGAAGCCTTCACACGGTCTACCAATTCTATATATAACCAACATGATATTAGTCTCGCTTACTGCAGAGGTTATTTTGTCCGGGGTTATTTTGACCAGGGGATATTTTGACCGATTGCCAAATTTCTGTATTGTTTCTACGTAGAAGTTACATCAAAACTACATCAATTTGATTTATATACTTCCTACATAATCTCTACATCGTTCTTGTATCATGTCTACATCATTCTTAGATCTATAAGGAAAACATAACCAAAGACCCGTACGTATCAGAATAGATGTGACAAACAGAATAGATGTGGCAAAGTGACTCGAACGTAACTAAATATACAAATAAGCAAACAATCCAACGTTTTCTGTTCTTTTATAACTGTAAGAATTTCAAAGATCCATAGAAATTACTCAAGGTAATGTCAAAGGCCCTACCGAAGTACGTCTCAGACCATTCAAATCTAGAAAAGCTTATATCCAAGGACTAAGTCATTTTTCCTTAAAGCCCTGAAACACGTGTTATGTAAAATTTTATTCTCTACAATTTTGCCTTTGGAAGCAACTTTCTAACTATTATAGTTCTAGAGATATGGGTCATCCTGCCCAATTATGGAAGTGGCCATATAACAGGATTGCGCCTGTTCGCTTAAATTTAATTGTCTACAACTTCGCCTTTGGAAATAACTTTATAACTCTCACAGTTCTGGAGATCCAGGTCATCCTGCCCAATTATGGAAGTGGCCATATACCAGCATTGGGCCATATTTCACCCAAACCCTGAAACAAGTATTCGCTTAAATTAAACTCTCTACAACTTTGACTTTGACAGTAAATCTCCATATTGCATAGTTAAGGAAATATAGACAAAAAAGTGTTTTCGTATATGGCCAAGAATCTCAATTTCGTCCATTCCATTGGTCCCAGTGCCCAGACCCCTGTACCGATTCCCACAAAATTTTTTTCCCAGTTTTGTGACATCAAATGCTTTCAGTAACCGAAGAAGAAGAAGAGCATAATACATCAAATTTTTTTTTGCTGCTGTATAAATTGCTGTTATTTATAAATTAAGCGTATAAATCGTTTTTTCTTCTGTCAATTTGTGCTTCCAACACCATCGACTTCATATTATTGTTGGAGTGCAGGAGTGTAACAAAGCCATTGCTCTAAATTCAACATCTTTAACTTCGTGGTGTTCACATAACCTCTAACAATCATCCAAACTTCCATCATTATGACCGCCAATACTTGTTCCCTGTGCAGTACTGAGCTGCTAGACAACTTGATTATGTGTTCCGGAAGGTGTAAAAAATATGTTCATTATACCTGTATCGGCATGACACGAAGCACATTTGACGGCTACAAAAAGATAGAGGGTTTGAGGTGGCAGTGTGCCAACTGTGTGAACGAATCCAAAGATATTTGGACGAAACTAGACGAGTTGGCCACGGCTGTTAAGGAGATGAGAACCACGATCAACTTGTGGGGGCTGGTTAAGTCAGCTATCAGCGAAGTTATTCAAGACCGCGATCCCATCCTCCGTGGATCGAACGATATAGCTACAACAGCCACCAATTGTAGCGAGCAAAAATCTTCTAAGAAGAAAACAAAACGACCTAAGAGTAAAAGTAAAAAGGAGGCCAGATCGTCGACACCAGTCAACAGTACAGGCATCCAGTTAAGGCTCGAAGTCAGGTCAGGTCAACCTGACCTGACCTGAAATACCTGAACCTGATTACGACCTGAACCTGAATTTCCAAATTTAAACCTGACCTGAAATTGACCTGAAACCTGAAAA
The DNA here is from genome assembly GCA_029228625.1 of Pseudolycoriella hygida. Taxonomy (NCBI): domain Eukaryota; kingdom Metazoa; phylum Arthropoda; class Insecta; order Diptera; family Sciaridae; genus Pseudolycoriella; species Pseudolycoriella hygida. The sequence continues at coordinate 21,355 of WJQU01005995.1, forward strand.
CCTGAAATCCAAAAAACCTGATCCAACCTGAATGACCTGAATAACCTGAAATCCAAAATGATCATATGAGGTTTATTCATTTTCATGCTTCCTATTAGGGACGAAAAGAAAAATATAACCTTTTCACCCCGTAAGTTTACATTTTTCATTTTTCGTCCCCAGTAGGAAGCACGAAAAACTTAATACGTCATTCGGAAAAAGATTGTCCTCCTACTACATCGTAACCTAAATAACTATTATTCATGGTAATAGACAAAAAATAGTCGGATATGTTCCATATAACAAAATTGTCACCTCGGCTCGTGATACAAACAGCCTTATTTCAGTAGATAAACAAATACTGTTAAACGGGTCCGGATTGGCCTTTTGATTTTGACCTATTTTGACGCCAATCTCAAAGTTCAGGTCGAGATGCGTATTTCACTTGCATCTTAAAAAGAGATAATGGGCTATCCAAATATGACCCATATCTATCGACTGTAACGTTTTGCTGGACCCCCCGCCCACCAGAGCGTGACGTCATTTATGAACAGCTCCTAATTCCGTTCTACCTTTAATTTTTACGAAAGTCTAAATATCCCGTGAGTATCGCTCGGAACAGGTCAAAGTCGACCTGTTTTTGTTCAGGTTAACCCAGGGACTATATTAGGGAAAAAAATCGGGAAAATCGGGAAAACTTTCCCAGTTTTTCCAAAAATCACTGCTTAAACACTAATTTAGGCATGGCAGAAAAATTTTGAGTAACATTTCGAACGGATATTTCCAATACGTTCATTGTGCTATAATGTTCGCCACTGCTGTCAGCTTATAAGATTTTTTATTGGTCTTGATTCAAAGTAACTAATGTTCAAGCAATTACAAATACTAGTCAGCTGGGAAAATTGGAAAAACGTTTTCCCTAGAATAGTCCCTGGGTTAACCTGAGCCTGATTTCGACCTGATCCCAATGATCGCCTTTCAGGTCCGATCTGAATTGAACCTGAACCTGAACCAAACCTGAAATGTGATTTTATTTCAGGTTCAGGTGAGGTCAGGTTCGAGTTGACCTGAATTTTTTCATACAAATTGTGAGGTCAACATGAGCCTGATTTCACCTGAAGCTGAAATAAAATCAAATTTCAGGCTTCATTCAGGCTCAGGTCCTATTCAAGTCAGCCCTGAACCTTACCTGACTTTATCAGGTTTAATGTATTTAACGTTCAGTTCAAGCCATACATGACATTCCGAGCATTACCCGTGAGCGAAGAATCAAAAATAGATCAAAGTTCATTCATTTCCTAAACTTTCGCCTGGGTCAAGAAACTTACAGTACGAAAAATTCGCCTTCGGCGTTTGAAAGTTAATTTTTCACGTTACCACTACAACGTGAATCCCTCTAGGAATGAATAAAAACTCATAACCCGTTGTTGATATTAGTATACTAAGGGCAAACATATCTCCTTCTTATTGTCTTTTTTAGCATATGAACCTCAAAATTACTGAATCAATTTTCCCCAAACAAATGAAAAAAATAACCAGGTCATTCAGGTCGTTCAGGTAATTTCAGGTTTCACAAAAATCAGGTTCAGGTCAGGTCAGGTTTTTTTTTCAACTGACCTGACCTGAATGCAAATTTGGGATTTCAGGTTCAGGTCAGGTAATATCGACCTGTTTAGAGCCTTACATCCAATCAGAGACTATACTGCATGCACCTACGATTCACAATTTAATTGACTCGTCAATCGAATCATGTAACACAGGGTTTGTTACACCTCCCACCGGTGCAATTCGTACCGCGGAAAGTCGAACGTATCTGTGGCTTAGTGGATTTCACCATCAGACGACGACGGCCCAAATCATCGATTTGGTCGCAGCTACGTTAGCTGTTAAAGGCCATGATATTATATGCAGAAGTTTAAAAAGCAGTCGTCGAACATATACACAGATTTCGACAAAGTATCTTTTCGAGTAGGATTAAAATCATCAGATCTCAAAGATTCCTTGACTAAGGATATATGGCCTAAAGGTGTGATCTGTAAGTTGTTTAAATCAAAAAACTACAACAATCGACAACCAGTGATACTGGGCTAGTTAACCAAAAAACTGACAACCAGTCTGACTGGGCTAAATATACTAACATTTTATTGAAAAATCATTTGAATATTTATTATCAGAATGTCCGTGGATTGCGCACTAAAACTCATGATTTTTATGTTAAAACTCTATCATGTAATCATGACATAATAGCGATAACCGAAACTAATCTTTGCTCGTCGATTAATGACGCTGAGTTGTTTGACACGGGTGTTTATGTGGTTTACAGGAGCGACCGTTCTTCACTCAATAGTTTGCATTCGTCAGGTGGCGGTGTACTGATTGCGGTACGTTCATTTTTGTCAAGTTAAAGAGTTGTAGTTCCGGGCACAGAAAACGTTCAAATGGTAATCGTTAAAATTAATGTGGGCGCTTCTCACTTGTATGTGTGTTGCATCCGGGTCTGAGGTTGCGACTTATGATTCCTACTCTGAGGCGATCCTGAAATTTTTCCGTTTCGTCACCCTGGGTAGTAACGACGCAGTTTTTATCTTAGGAGATTTTAACATGCGGAAAGTGACGTGGTCTCCAGACCCGGATAAGCCGAGTGCTTTGTTGCCAGGAGTCATAAATTCTAGCGGGCATGCGAATTTGATTTACTCAATCTTGAGCTCAAATCTGTCGCAAGTCAGCGATGTTCTGAATCCGCAAGGTAAGATTTTGGATCTGGCCTTTTGCAGTGACCCTGATAATGCGTCGGTAAAGAAAAGTACGGACGCGCTCTCCCGGGTAGACTTTCCGTTTCATGAATCAATGGAGCTTCGTTTCACTATCGCCGACCACAAGGCAGTTAAATCCAACGAAAAGTCCTCATATTATGATTTCAATAATGCTGACTTCGATGCTATTTCTGATTATTTGTTGAGCATTGACTGGGAACATATTTTTTCAAATTGCGCAGCAGTCAATGACTCCGTCGACAAATTCTATGAGTTTTTGTTAGCAGGACTTGAGCAATTTGTTCCGATTCTGTTTGTCAAATCGAACAATTATCCCGTTTGGTACACAAAATCCATCATTAACATTAAAAATAGGAGGAACAGAGCCCATAAAAAACTCAGTAAGTTAACGGATGAACAATCCAAAGCTAAACATAGAGCTAAGTTCGTTATTCTCAATAAAGAGTTCCAGAGAATGACCGCGACAAGTTATAGTCGTTACCTTGTCAGCGTTCAAAATGATTTAATAGAGAATCCGAAAAGGTTCTGGTCGTACGTCGATTCCAAGAGGAGAACGAAAGGTTATCCATCGACGATGTCATATAATGACGTAAAGGTTTCGGATCCCGAAGACATCTGCAACCTGTTCAGTGACTTCTTTCGGAGGGTTTATGTAGTTGATGATGATTCATCTGCCGTACAGCCTTTTGGCATAGACAAAGTAGCGGACGTTCACAGCTATGAACTGGTGAGAGAGGAAGTCCTTCGAGCCTTGAAAAGAATTGATACCACCATAGGTTGTGGACCCGACAACATATCGCCTCTTCTTCTTAAAAAATGTGCAAATGTTCTTTCGGATCCTTTCGGAGCACATATACAACTTGTCATTATCCGCGGGTAAATTCCCTGATCGCTGGAAAATCTCTGAGCTAACTCCAATTCACAAGAGCGGTTCTAGGAGCGACGTTAGCAACTATCGAGGAGTGGCTATGCTGCCAACTATTGGAAAGCTTTTTGAATCTATTATTTGTGCTCGTCTAACTACTGATCTTAGCCGGGCATTAACGGATGTGCAACATGGATTTCGTAAAGGACACTCGACAACGACGAATCTTTTCGAATTCACCAACTACGCTCTGAACTTCATAGAATCGGGTTGGCAGGTTGATGCCGTTTACACTGACATCTGAAAAGCGTTCGATCGCGTAAATCACCGCTATCTTCTGTAAAAATTGAGTGAATTGGGGGTGGGTTCGAATCTTTTGGATTGGATTAAGTCATACTTGCTAGATCGATCTCAGAGTGTTAAAGTTCAAGGTTGGAAGTCAGTCAGCTTTATGGTACCATCAGGACTGCCTCAGGGGAGTCATCTCGGGCCTTTACTCTTTATTCTGTTTATTAACGACGCAACGAAAATATTTCAGTTTGCTAAACTCGACGTATTTGCCGACGACCTCAAGTTATATGTCAAAGTCGGTAGCGCGGTCGACGCTTTTCATCTACAAGAAGATATCAACTTGTTTTCTCAATGGTGTAAAAAGAACGGAATGGAATTGAGTATTGAAAAATGTAAAGTAATGTCGTTTCATAGGAAGTTGAAACCTCTTCTTTATGATTACGCGATAGACAATAGCGCTATTTCCAGGGTTAGTGAAATTCGTGACCTGGGAGTTATTTTCGATGAAAAACTCACATTCAATTCACATGTCGCTAAAATCGTCTCTAAAGCTTACTCCATGCTCGGTTTTCTGAAGAGAGTTTGTTTCAATTTTCGAAATGTTAAGGCCTTGACTTCCATCTTCAACGCACACGTCCGTTCTCATCTTGAGTATGCTTCGGTTCTTTGGAATCATAGCTACGCCGTCCATAGTGACGAAATTGAGTCAGTTCAGAAGCAGTTCGTCATTTATGCTCTCAGAAGGACCGTCAAGAGGGATTCCAATCACAAACTTCCCCCTTACACTGACAGGTGTTCTTTATTAGGGCTGGAAACGTTAGCCAGACGTCGTGCTAACTCGAACATATTTTTTGTATTCGATGTGCTTCGTAAGTATGTTGACGCCCCAGAGCTGGTTGAAATGTTCAATTCGATGAGGAAACCTCAAACGCACTCATATGTGTTGCGGGCCGTTAGGTTTTTCCGCATCGCATTCCATAGAACAAATTATGGATTGTCTAAACCGATCAACGCGGCTTCAAGACTGTTTAACAAAGTCAGCCATCTGTATGTCGACGGAGTGACGAGGAAAGCTTTTCGAGAAACTGTTCGAGCACTCAGTGTCATCTGAGGGAAGGTGGGCTAACGCACCCGTGTCAAAGCTCTCTTCGCGTTACTTATTACTTATGACTTTAACTCTATAGTTGACTGCGTATTATGTCACGAATCTGTTTTACATCGCAATGTATTCAGAATCTTAATCATAATTACTTATCATTTCATATTTGTTAATTTTATTGTGTTTTTATCAGTCAAGTTATTTTGTAACTATTTGGTAAATAAAGTGTTTCAAATCATTTGACACTAAAATGAGGAATCTCCGTGCTATACTTGCTGAGATATTTGCAAAAAAGCTTCACCGACCCTCGAAAAACCATGTTTTTGGTCACTTCCTCGAGCATATCTCCGGAACCACTAGGTCGATTTTGCTCATCTTCGAATTTGAATCATGGGAGGCATGTACCTTTCAGGGAAAAAAGAGTTTGGGCTGATCGGTTGAGCCGTTTGGAAAAAAAAAAGTGGAGACGGACAGACAGACGTATGCTGATTCGTCATCTCTAGACGATAATAGATGCATCCCCCCTCCCACCTCGATCTACCCCATGTAACAATAAAATTGTTTGTAGTAAACGTATAGGACCTTTGTACTTCGTGCGGGTCCAATGATGTCAGGATGATGTAAAAATGATGTGAAAATTTCGTAAGTCGATGTAATTTGATGTAAAAATGTGACATTAGTAGATTATACACCGCTGTCCAGGAGGCTCTATTTTGACGATTTGGAGGTTATTACCGGAGCCGAAGGCAACCTGGACAGCGGTGCATATATAGTTTCATCTATCGAGAGCAATATATCGAGTTAAACAGTTTTGCCCTAGGGTAATAAGTACGAGATTATTGCTCTAGATAGATAATAGTAATTTGGATGACAAGGGATGAAAGTAAGAAAATTCAAACCCGTGTGAAGTTTGCAACCCGAACCGAAGGTGAGGTCGGCAATCACACGGTTTGAATTTTCTTACTTTTGTCCCGAGTTATCCATACTATTTTTTATCACAGAGACAGCGTAAGGTTTGTACTTTAGCCACGAAAAAACACTGATGCATTCTGAGTATAGTATTTTTCACGAAAATGATTGGGGTTGAACGCACAAAAATGCAATAATTCCCATTTACGAACAACATCACTGAATAACGCTGTTGTCACTTGGCAAGGACTTAAATTATTTGAACACAACACAACATTATTCCCATCATTGTTTCCATTATAATATAAAAAATATTTGCTTAACAGCCAATAAATATATGAATCCGTCAATGAAAACACAGCAAACAATAACTTTACAAAATAACAACAAACTTACTTTGACGCCATATTTCATGGTTAACATTGATTCCCTTTACGACGTCGTGTTAAGTAAATCAGAAAAAATTTGTTAGGAAGTGATTATAAATGCTCTAATATTATTAAACCAGAAACAACCGCTGGTTAATATGTAGCGCTCAAAATCAAAACCACTTCTGTGATGGCAACCTTCTTTCTGTCAAGTGAACAAATTTTAGTAGTTCATTGACGCAAAGAGGGACGAAAGTTGTTTATTTGTAATATTTTCGTTCTCTTGGCTTCCTTCTTTTACTTTCGCCCCGTGGGATGCATTTTTCTACTTTCGTCCCTGATTTGAGGGGCGAAAGAACAAACTTTCGCTGCCTCTGTGATAAAAAATGTATTATGAGTGTTACTCGAGCAGCTAATGAGGCACAAAAATTCCTAATTGAGCTGTTTGTAAACATGCACTTATAGCAAATATAGTAATTTCTCTTGTTATTTTCACGGCATAAGCTCCTATTTTGATTCGTTTAAACCCTAGTCGTGGCACACAATTCTACTTATAAGAAAATACTTATAAAAATGATGAAAAGCTGATACACCTGATAGCGATTTGTTCGAACGGGAAGGTGCTGTGTAACCCAAATTATTGAACGTGTCGCAAAAATCAATAAACTATGTTACATCTAATACACTTTTTCTTCTTTCACATAATTTATCTTCAAATTCGAAAAATGACAATTTAAGTTACATGAGAAAAAAAAACTACATAAAATCCCCGGTGTTTCGGGCGACGTTAAATCTTTCAGCGGTTTGTAAGGGCGAACTCACTTATATGTGTCTGCATGCACATATGAGGTTGGTTTCAGGATATATGTTTTCATTCCTTTTCATAGCACAGGGTCACATTTATATTTGAAAAGATTGTTATTTTATGTTTTACGTGCTTGGGATACGAAAAAAATAAATTGAAAAACGATTTAGATACATTTTTTTCGTGTTTTTTTTTTTGTGACTACATGTAAATGATACCGGGTAAATAACCACATGTTGATTTATTCATCCAGTTATGTAAATGGAAACGTATATCTGTACCGTGTGGTTATGATGTTTGAACTGTACACAAACTTAAAAATTTCAAATTACTAACATTACTATTGCGCTTGCAACATATGAAAATTTATTAATTTTTAGATGATTTTGCAAGAATTTTGTGGATATAGCATATGAAGCTTGCATAATATAAAGCTGCTTGCATCGCATCGGTAGAGGGATTGCATCGTCTTATACGCGATCTATTCAAGAAGCCCGAAGCTATAAAAATTCACATATTTTATCGTCATTTGTGATGTTTTATTAAAGATAAAAAGTTTAAAAAGATATTGGTTTCGGGTTGTCGACATCGATCCCACACATTCCACAACATATGGTCTGACTCTCTACAATTCATACCCGAAATGTCTAACATAAATGTCTCCATTCCCACCCACGCTATTTTAAACTTTTTTGTTGCAACTATACCCCATAACATAGAAAATGATTTGTATGTAAAAACGTATCATATAATGTTGTTGGGATAACATAAATTTTCACCACAGGGGTGGAACGTATTGCTATTTTTGGAGTTCTTCTTTCATTCTTTTTATCTTTCTTTGAATAAGTATGGATCCCAAACCTTTTTGTTTTGTTTTTAAAATGATGTCAGCTGTTCTCAACACTCTTTTGTCAGATGAACGTTATCCCACAGTTTTTAAGTCGGCAAGAGTTGCGTCATACCATCTGGATTTTGGACGCCCTGCACCTCTCTTGCCCTCCGGTCTGGTTTTAAGGATTTTTTTTTCGGAATACGATGATCTTCCATTCGTTGTACATGACCGTGGCAACGAAGTCGGTTTATTTTGGTAGTTCTGACTATCTCCGTAAAGCTGACTAAGCTCATGGTTGAATCGTCTGCGCCATCGGTTCTGCCTTTGATCGAATACTGGTCCAAATATTGTCCGCAGTACTTTTTTTCGAACGTGTGCAGCGATTGTTCGTCTCTTTGTGTCAAGCACCACGACTCCGAACCATACGTAACCACCGGTCTGATCACAGATTTGTATACTGCGAATTTTGAATTTCGGCTTACTGACTTGGACTTTAAGATTTTCAGAAGGCCGTAATAACGCCGGTTGCCCAGAATTACTCGTCTCTTCATTTCTTCTGCGATGTCGTTATTAGTGTTCAGCTCCGACCCAAGGTATACGAATTTGTTGAGCATTTTAAATGTGTGTATGCCGATCGTTACGGTTTCCACCTGGTGTTGATTCGAATCCGGGATGATCATGTATTTCGTTTTTTCGTCATTAACTTTCTACCCAAGGTCGGTACCTTTCCTCTCCAAGGCCATAAACTTGTCTTTAACAACATCCATTTTCCGTCCAAGTATGTCCAGGTCGTCTGCGAAACCTAGCAACTGACTGGA
>WJQU01005995.1:46288-57914 GCA_029228625.1 Pseudolycoriella hygida
TTAAAGGGTATGATTTTAAGCTATCCACTGTAACGTCATTTGACATTAAATAAGAAGTAATTATTTGCTTAGGAGGTAAAATCGATTCTGAACTTGATTTTGATGCAGGCAATTCATTGCCTTTGTCTTAAAAAAAAATCACTCAAGATTTTATTATTATCCGCTGCAGCGGCTGTGGTGAACTTTGAAATATTGCAGTCCGATACATACTTCTTGTATGCGTCGCTTTCTTGCAATTCATCTGAAAGTTGATCAATTAGATCGTTTCGAAGCCTAGAATTAGCTTGTTTTCCAGAATGGAATGGAAAATTATTGAAAAAAGGATGCAATAACGCAGCTTTTAAATTATCATGATCGTGTATGTCTGAAAATCTGAAAAAAGTAGAAGAAAAATTGAGGAAAATGTCTCACACATTCATAATGTCACGGAAACGTACCTCTCATTTATTGAGACTCGCAATTCTTTTGCCAGACATTCACAATATTTTAGATTTTTCAGTTCACTGAGTCTTTGAAGCAATCGGATTATTGTCGGCGAGTAGAGACCCATGTACATGTAACTTTCGCCTTGGAGAATATCGAGTGCGTCTGCGACTATGCCCAAAACCTAACAATGCATGAAATGCAAAAAATAAATTTCACATTCACGCTCACACAATTGAAAAATTACCAGGGCCTATTTTATAGAAATTAGTTTCTTGAATTTCTTTAATTTCTTAAATATCTTGAATTTTTCTTTAAATAAAAAATTCAAGGAATTCAAGAGAAATTAAAGAAATTTTAAGAAATTAAAGAAATTTATTTCTATAAAATAGGCCTTGAATATTACCATGACATATTCCTTTAAAAAGGCTATTTCGTTTGGGGTCAGTTTAGATAATTTGAAGTCATCGAAGATGGAATTTACTTGCAAAGGCTTTTCATCGATCATTTTCAATAGCAGTCTTACAGCATCAACGATGTAATTCCATCGAGTTTTAGAAGGAGTCACAAAATATCTACCAAGCCTTTCTTTTATAAGATCAGCTGCCAAACTACTCCTACTCTGTTTTTTGAACACTTCGGCACATTTAGCCAAACTAAGTTCTTCCATATTTTTAAATTCTGCATTATTAATCTGTTTTTTCATGTCTGAGCTCATCGACAAATTTGCACTATGTGCAGCACATCTTTTATGTGGTGGTAAAACAAAACCCAAAGCGGAAGCATTATCTAACATTTCTGTCACTTCGAAAAATTCGATATCATCATCATCAATGACTTGATTGTCTTCTTTAGAAAGTGAGTGAGTCAATTTGAAAGCTTTTAAAAAATTTGACCCGTTATCAGTGACCACTTTCACAACTTTCTGTGATAGTTTAAAACTAGTTATGACTTCGTCTAAGTTTGCAGCAAGAACTTCAGCTTTGTGGGAGCCTTTGATTCGTCTACATGCTAAGGTGCAAGATTGTCTGGTGAAATTATTTATATCGATCCAGTGAGCTGTCATTCCCAGAAACGATCTAACAGTTTTATGAAAAGTCTTAAAAAATTGTAATAATAGACTGCATGTTTCTTTTTATTACCGTCTGAAAGATGTCCAGCAATCCGCTGTGAGGCAAACACATTGAATTTCTTGAAACATTCGAACAGTTGATTTTATCATTGAGTTGTACCGTTTACTAATTCTATCAGTTACAGTCGTTCTATGAATTTCGTACCCAGGAAAACCGGAGTTGTTTTCAACGAATTGCGCAGGTAAATGAGCATCAAGAATAGCGTCCACGACAAAATTCTCAAACCGATCTTTCGTTATCGGCTTTCGGTTTTCCAAAACATCTATCAATTGGTTGGTTGTTTAGTCTTTGCAACAACAGACACATTTTCACTGGCAGATCGTTTTTTAGATTGCAACTGTTATGCTTCGTCGATATCGATTCGCATACATTTTTATGTACCGTCTAGAAGACAATAAAAAAATTGTTTAATGACGATGCTCGATGAAACAAATGGACAACCTCTAATTCACCTTGATATGGTTTTTAATATTGAAGGAAGATCGCATCTTTATCCGAATCTTTACACATTAAACATTTTACAAAGAAATGAGTGTTGTTTTGGTCTACTAATTTGAAATACTTGTTGAATCCAGGCCACAGATCAACAATTTTACAACTAATACTGGTTGTGGATGGTATGGGTGCGTCATCGCTATTATCGATTATGATTTTTCACTATCCTCATCATCAACATTATCGATAAAATTATTCATTTTCAAAAAAAATATTCACTCGATTACTCGACTCTCACTTTCAGTTTGCACTTTAAATTTGAAATTGAAACTGTCACAACATACAGAAGAAGCCAGAAGGAAATGCAAAGAATAGGCTACCAATTTTACACAAAAGCAATAGAATTATACTGTATGTGTATGTGTGAATTAGCTGGATTTTAAATGAAAAAGATAACTGTGGGTTGAGTTTATATTACGACTAGCGCCGTGTCCCGGGCTTTGCCCGGGTAGTGTTTGAGATGCTATTGAACCTTGAATTTATTGAGGAACACAATCATTTATTCCTTACGTCAATAACAACGGCAATTAGTCTATATTAGAAGAATTTAAGACATAGACCTCTGGTAGATGGTTACACTTATTTTCGGCACTCTTCAGGGAACCGAAAGTATTTAACACCCTATTTAGAATAGTAGTAGTAGTGAGATGAATCTTAAAATATGATATCAAATAAAATAGCGCAGCGATAGCGCAGAATTTTGAAAAAGTTGCGCTATCGCTGTCGCTATTTGAAAAAAAGCGCAGCGCTATCGCTATAGCGAAAAGCGACAGCGATTGCGCATTTTTGCGCTATTTCGCTATAGCGCGGCATCCTTGGAATGACCCTTAGACGAAATGTTGAGGTACCATCGCTTCACATTGCATAACTTTGCAACCTCTTGGTAAATTCATTTAGAACTTTCCCAGTAGGCTTATGAAAGATAACTTAAGATATCTGACAAATAAAATAAATTGAAAACCTCCTTACCTAAGAAAAAAAATTTTTTTATGAGTCTACAGTCTCATTGGCTAAAAAAAATATTTTTATGTTTTATGTTTTCTACTACTATAATTTGATCGTCCCAATAGTTTATTTTCTTGCCTTTCTGTTCTCTGTAATTTAACTTTTTTCTTGCTTTTGCACTTACTTCTCTTGCTTTAAAAAAACGATAAAGACGTTTCTTTATCACCATACTTTTACCTCAACGATTTTACTTGAAATTTTGTTTGAAGATTTCTTCCTGCCTCCAAGGTAAATTTCCTACCTCCAAGTAAATTGTTGCTCAAACGTTAACTAGTTAAATATTAATTTTATAACTGTCGAGTTAATGAGTTCCGAAGCCATTAACAATAACATTTTAATAAATTTCAAATGTAATTTTAGCCCGAAACCTTTCAATTTCACAAATTTTGAAATAGATCTACAATCTACAATTGGTCGCGTGTAAAAATAACGTTTTACTTTCGGTATGCAAAGATTTCATCATATTATACAGTCGAAAATATTTCTCAGTGAAAAAGTGACATTTCCTCCGGCATTTCCCGGTTATTGCCGTTAGTAGGCATGCACGATAGTAATTTTGATTATCGATAATTATGAATTCTCGATACATTTTTTTATCGAAAATAATCAAAAAATATCGATAATCGATAATCGATAATTTATCAAAATTTCGATAATTATAAAAATATCGGATATTTCGATAGTTATCGAAATGAAAAATATTGATTTTTCGGTAAATCACTTGAAAATGTAATTTGTAAATAGCTTTAGCTCAACTTCTGGTTCCGTCTGCCATCGACCATACGCATGCTGGTAATTTGATATATCTTACTTTGAGCCGTTGCTACAACGCCTTAAAAAAGTCTCGAATGGCCATAGCCTCACTCTCAGGTGTAAGACGAATAACAAGGTTGGTAACATATACACACGGACGAAGTACACAATACCCAAAGACCTCAAATCAAACGTGGTGTACCAGGTGAAATGTGAAAACTGCAATGCTGTATACGTGGGGATCACAAAACAAAAGCTCAAAGATAGGATGGCAAAACACCGTAGCGACGTACATTTGAAAAAAGAAAAAGAAACCACCGGCCTAACGTTACATGCTTTGAAGGAATCGCATACATTCGACTTCAAAAATGTCACAATCCTCGAGCAGTATCCCAAGTATTGGCAAAGACTGATAGCAGAAAAGATGTACATCCATAGAACCCAAAATACGGTGAACACACAAATAGACATCTTACATAAATCTGATGAAAATGCACAATCCCGAAAAATAGCCCTTCCTACATCTAACGACGTCAACGCTGTTACATACATCGAATAAAGTCAAGTGCCAAAAATAAAAATAAAATAGCGCAATTACGACAATTAGAATATAAACAACTGTCCGTGCAATGTCCCGTCATAACTTATTTATTTTAATTTACTTATTCAATCAGTCAAAGTTAATAGTTTCGTTTAGTTATTTATTTTTATTGTTTTTTGTAGACGAGCCTAGCTCATTGCCGCATAAAACCAAAAAACAAACCAAAACATTTATGTTCCACGGCAAATAAACAAAAACCAACATTATACTCCTGGTGACATGTCAGAATTCTTAAAACGTGATTTAGGAATGTTCAAAAATGTCGGAAAAAATATTTGTGCATGTAGGCCGCAGATTAATAGTCGTAAAGTTGTTAGACGAAGTGACAGGTTTGATTTCTCCCCATACATAACCTCAAAAAAATATATTTTCCATATTTTCGTCAGAAACTTGTCGATATCAGTTGTAAAACGTTAAAGTAATTCTAAATAAGTCGAAATGAGCCTAGTCCGACGAAAAAGGGATGAATTCTTACATTTAAATTGTGAATATTTCACGAGATATAGATTTTTGAACATGAATATAACGGATCAGCCTACTGTGTGACACTAGAGAAGGGAATGCAAAACCGACCAGTTTTCCGAAACCGGTTTTCGGTATTAAAATCACGAAACCGGTTTTACGGTTTTCAATAAAATTTTTCGAACTTTGAAGATATTGTTTATTTATCTCAGGGCACCCCATGGGTCTTTTGAACTTTGTTTAATTCTCACATTAAAATCTTTGCTAATTTTTGTCAAAGCTTCCATATTTCTTCAAAACAAAGCATCTTAACGCTTCAGTACAAATCATTAATTAAGTTAACAGACTACTTTTTTAACTACAGATATTCTAATTGCACAAATAGTTTTTCCATTCATTCGGCCACTTCATTTGAGTGTTTTTTTATGAATTTAGGTAAATTTTCGTTTTGACCTTTTTCTTTGTTTTCCGCTTCTACTCTTAGTTTAATGCTTGTTAATGATTTTATTACTTCTAGTGTTTTTCAAAGTTCCACTGGAAACAAAAATTGTTATAACACTACTGTTCAGCACAGGCGCGCCGAGTATGGGGGGGGGGCGAAGGGGCCCCCCACGACCAATTCAAACATTTATCCGCGAAAGCTGTTAGTTTTGCAGAAATAACTAAGACAATAATTAGAGACAAACACATTTTAACAAAAGGAATTTAGAATGAATTCTCACACAACTTGATCACGAGATTAGATTCTAGTTCTTAGTTGGCGACAATCGGGCAAAATATCAAAAGGTCCCATGAATCGGAGTATCAGATTTTTAAAGGCCGAAAATGAAGAATGTGCAAAGAGGGATGAATCTTGCAAAAATGGACAGGGGTTCTGGACCATTGCGTTATTAAATTGATTTATTATTGAAATACACTGCGAGCGGAGCGAGTGAAATCTTTTGATATTAATTTAGCCTTTTATACTCTTGGCTCGTGAAATAAAATGATTTGAAACAATCATATCTCAATTGAATAGAAATTAACAAAAATTTGAATTCGTATTCGCCCCGGCTCGCCCCGATTGCCCAGTATGGCCAGTGCGGACCTGACCACATCGAATTGATAAGTTAACACACCTACATATACTTACTATACATAGTAAATTTCACTACTCGTTTTCCAAATTTGTTGTACTTCTTTTCCTTATCTTCGTGTAGTCCACTGCTAAAAGCTGACTTTCGATGGCCCACTGTTATCAATTTCGAAGCTACTTTTGTATTTTCGAGACAGATTCTTCTTCTACCTTGTTTCTGTTTGAAAGGGCACACCGCTAGTTTCTCTTTTTTTGTTTTTCGAAACCGCCGAATGCTAATTTGATGAATTTATTTCACGAAATGTATCACTGCGCAACACATTTGCATAATGATCGGAACAGGTCAGGTCGACCTGGACCGGGTCCTACCTGAATGTAACCTGAAACCTGAAAAATGTCATCAGGGCAACCTGATTTCTCCAGATCAGGTACAGGTTCAGGTTGACCTGAATAATTTGATGTTTTTTGAATTGATTTCCGATTTAAAAGTTGAATAAAACAAACCTGAAGTTGACCTCCGACCTGAATTCCTTATTCAGGTTGACCTGTTTTATTCAGGTTGACCTGTTTTATTCAGGTCAGTTTCAGTTTGACAAAAATCAACCTGAACCTAACCTGAAAGCTTCAGGTCAACAGATATCAGTTCTGGCCTGACTCACTGCGATACTAACATTTGCAATGAAAAACTAGGTGTATGCTTGATTGCTGATGAAATAAAAGTGTTTGTGCAATCTGTGCAATTTTATAATTTTTTCAGCTTTTCCATTGTTTCATCAACTTAACTTACTGTTGTAAGCATTTGTTGTGTATACTTACGAAGGATATGCCACGAGGAGGCTGCTTACGCGTTCCCATTGTCCCTGGAAATGGCCGTTTTTAGACCCGTACGAAGAACGAAGACCCACGTTTACCACGACGTTTGTAACCAGTCGAATTTCGTCCCGGGAGTAGGGGGGAGCACCAATCATGGTCCTTAGATGACGAATCAGCAATAAAAAAAATGTCCGTCCGTCCGTCTGTCAACACGATAACTCGAGCAAAACTCAACCGATTTTGAAAAACTTTTTTTTCCCTTAAAGGTAATCGAAAAATTTTTTATGTGATTGAATTTGGGCACTGTCGGCCCAAGGGCCACCGAGCTAGGGCCGCTTAAGTGATTTTTGATCTTTTACACATAACTCGAGTAAATCCTTTCTGATTTTCAAATTTTTTTTTGTTTGACCTGAGCATAGCCGACAATTTATAGAAGAAACTTTTTTGAATTTGAGTCCTTGGACTTAGGTAGGGCTCTAAAAACGAGTCTCTGTACATAACTCGGGCGAATCTTTTCCGATTTTCATAAGTTTTTTTTGTTTGAAAGACCTTGAGCATAGTCGACAATTTATGGAAGAAACTTTTTTGAATTTGAGTCCTTGGACTTAGCTAGGGCACTAAAAACGAGTCTCTGCTAGGGCTCTATGTATTTTTTCTACATAACTCGAGTAAATTTTTCCAATTTAAAAATTTTTTTTGTTTGAAAGATCTAGGCATGACCAACAGTTTATAAAAGAAACTTTTGCCTGTGCTTAGGGCTCAAGTGGGCCATGTTGGTCCTAAGGTCGGTCCTAGCAAAAAAAAATTTTTTTGCTATGTTGTGGAGAAAATTGAGGGAATTGTGTGTCCGAGGCCTCTACTTAGGGCCCTAGGTCGGTACTAAGGTCGACCCTAGCCCAAAAAATGGTTTTTTCTACGTTGTAGAGAAAATTGAGTAGAACATTTTTCTATATTTGGTGGTCAATTTTTTTCTTTCCGAAAGGTTTTTTTACACCGTTTCTTCGTACGGCAATTTCCAATACAACTAAATGTGGATGCAATTTCGTACACTAAAGAGTTAAGGCAATATTTACTTAAATATGTTCGAGTCTCTTCGTAACATTAGCTCTGTTTGCCACATCTATTCTGATACTTACGGGTCCCTTGCATATGTTTTTTATTCCGCATTTGATACAATGATACAATTTGATTGAATGTTACAAAAACTTTATTTTTCACAATTCTAATGCGAAAATTATTTTGACACTTTTTGCCCGATATTATTTCGTCCGGTATTATAATTTCACTACGCATCAGTTTGATTTCGAAACATAGACGCCCAACGAATTTTTTCCTTTAAGATATTAGAGACGAACTTGTTGTTGAGTTAGTCTTTAAATCACGATATGCACTTTTCTCATTAGATTTCAGATAATTCAGTAATTATTTTTGAGCAACGGTCTATATTATTGTGGTTTTTTTTGTTGGGAAAGCACTTAGGTTTTTGTATAATTAACAAACACTGGGGTTTTCCACGTTGTGCGCCACTGAGATGCACGAGACCCGTTCTGGACCGGGATATGTGATCACAGAATAGGGAAACTTATCGGGAGATGTGATAAAACACTGGGGTTTTTGTTGCAAGCGTCACGAATAAATGTCACTAAAACTACTTTCACGCTTTTTGTGAGACCGTTCGCAATAGAATGTCTGACTGACTCGTTAACTGACCTACTACGAACTTTCAACTAACTAACGAACAACCAACTTTCAGTTACTCGCTAACTCTTGATCGTAACTGGTATTGTTTTGCGAAAATCGCAGATCGAACGCGTTTTCTTTCTCATCGCCCACGTCTGTGAGATATTGCCGCATCCGTTCCCATGCATTCCTTTAAAATGTTCATTTCGTACCAGACAAAACAATTAGTGAGATTACGGAGCCATATGACTATTGCGTACATTGTTCCGTGGAGTTCAAATGCATAAGGCAACGTATATTGCGCTTGCATTGATACGACGACTTGTTTGTTCGCAAGAATTTTCTAAACGTCCTGTGTGTTTTATTGACGTTAAATTTCCTGGAATTATTCATGTTCTCACGTTCGTGTTTCACAGGATAATGCATGGTGAACGGGATGGGATGTCAAAATGGCCATTTTTCACGCGATGTTCATGAAAGATAGACGCCCGACGCAGGCTTCCGCCATAAAGTTAATCGAGTGAAAATTCAATTTAGCGCGTGTTTATGTGGTTAGTGTTAAAAGGTTCAAGTTCGCGTATTCTTATGGTTGTAGTGACATATTCAAGTTCGCGTATTCTTATGGTTGTAGTGACATATTTTTCGTGAGTTTGTTTATTGTATGATCGAACATTACATTATTTTGTATAATGTTTCTTACCCTATGAATATGATTGTCTTAAGCATTATAATACTACTACTAGTTACTGTACTAGGTATTATTCATCTATTTTTTTACATTCTTGTTTGCCTGTTTATTCTTTCCTTATGGTGGAAGTTAAGTCTAACGTACTATTGATATCATCATTTATAAATTGTTTCATAATGTATAAAAGTTCTATAAATTTTTGTTTCTAGGGGTACCGTGAGTTGACTCAATCGTACTGGCACGCTTGATCGTGAGTTGACCTATAATACAATTGTCATAGGGCAACTCACGGTTTATGTGACTGTGAGTTAATCCATGTTTTTACTTTCATACAAATTAACACGGTCAACTTCACATTCATTTTTGGCTGGGTCAACTCACGATTTGCCTTATACAAATTTTTTTTGTTCTTATTTTTATTGATTTTAATACGCATTATTATTAGTAACTTTTAATTCGACTCTTTTTTGTCGATTTTTTCTTTGATAATATGTGCGTAAGTTCAAGAGGTTATTGATATTGATGTAAATAAAATGGTTATGTTTTGCAAAGGACAAAATAACCTTATGTTTGCGTAAATGTTATGGTGGCTATATTTGACAAATGTCTATGATACATGAAAATTGTCAAGTAAGCGTTAGCCAAGTCTATACCATACATCGCTGTTATTCTGCCGGGTTTATCCCCTATTTTTCATTTTTTGTTCTTTTTCTTTGCTTGTTAGGGGTGTTTCTGCTCTTCTTTTTTTTGTGATTTTGCTTTCGTT
Organism: Pseudolycoriella hygida; assembly: GCA_029228625.1. Classification (NCBI taxonomy): domain Eukaryota; kingdom Metazoa; phylum Arthropoda; class Insecta; order Diptera; family Sciaridae; genus Pseudolycoriella; species Pseudolycoriella hygida. Next base: position 56,183 of record WJQU01005995.1, read on the forward strand.
GCTCTCGGAATGATATGTGAGGGGAACTGGGATTCTTGGTTGGTTCAGGAGATGTCGTTCGTCGTAATTGGAGAATATATCCACTGGAATGAAGGTAAATGCAACTGGGAATGAAGGGTCTGGAGATATGTACGAACGTAGGAGAGAGTGGAAGTGTTCGTCTGCCCTACCGGCGCTTTTCGGCCCGTCGTCATATGGGCGAAGAACTATTTTTCCGAAGGCTCCCAATAGGGTGGCTAGTATGTCGAGGGTGGTAAGGGGTAATGGCTCCAAAATACCAAGGGTAACGTACTCCACCGCGGATAAATACGTTTTTGGCAGTTGTGGGAGGTAGGGAGCAATTCCGTAGAATGAATCCACACAAAATTTAAGATTCGTTAGGATCGGGAAATTGGTTTGGGTTGCTGTTATCATTTTTAAAAGGTCGTGTGGACCGTATGGACCAGCGTGGTATGAAAACAAGGCGAGTCGCTTCAGAGTATCGCGATGATTTTTTAACAGCAGAAAACACCTTTCTACCTCATCCTCGCCTTCAGAGGTGAGGTTGAGGGTGAGGCTTTCAAGGACGGTGGATACAACTACTTCATTTGGAGGGAAGTAGCTGGTGTTGAGCTCTATCAAATTGGGGAACGAGGTTAAGAATGCCGTCATGTCGGCAGGGCGATATGAGTGGTTCATGTCAGATACTTTGAGGGATGTCAGTCGGCTGGTTTCTACCCAAATGTTTTCAATTATTGCCCCGCTCACTGCTAGGTGACGGAGGTTGGTTGCGGCGCGAAAGTCGTACACGAAGTCGTGTTCCGGGTTGTTATAATCGCTGTAGTTGTGGTATATCTGTAGGTCTAGAAATGTAAGTTTAGTCATGTCGACATGGAGGTTTACGCCCCGCATCAGGCGAGAGGGTTTGTTGTCTTCTTCGTCCGTGACGTATAACTGCAATTTTGCCGATTTCAATGCGTGTTTAATCGAGTTGAAGACGGGACATTGCATTTCTAGATGAGGGAATTTTTCAAACCAGCGGCAAAAGTCTTCGTGGAATTGAAGTAAATCTGTGAACGACATTTTTGAAAAAATTAGGTCGAGGACAAGCATGGGGATGGGAAGGGTATGTTCGAGCATTTTGGAAATTTGTTCCATTTCTTATGGTGTTTGAAATTTTAAGCTCTATAGTTTAGCCTTGACGCCTGGTTGCAGGTGTTAGTAGGTTGTTTGATTTGGTCAGCTGGTGCACTGCGGTAAAAGTGGTTGTAGTGCTGTGTGCGTTACGCCGATGTGCTGCAAGTGGCTTGTGGGCTTGGTATTCAGATGCGTTCGCTTTGGTTATCGTATCAAATGTTAGTTCCTTCTGATGTGCGCGCTATTGCGTGTTGTGTCGTATTCTTGTATTCTTGTTTGTTTCCTAAAAATGTTTTTACATAGGTGAGAGTTTGCGTTATCATGGGCGCGCGGTAGCAATGCGCCCGTGACACAAGTCCCCATACGAACAAAAAATTCGGAAAAATTTTTTTCGTAGACTTCGGAACCATATATACCCCTAAGTTTTGACTTCCCCCCTTGCGACGTACCCCCCGGAAAATATTTTTCCTGGATTCGACGGAAAATTCTAAGGCGAAATGTCTTTTCACTCATTAAAATCGGTCCAGTGGATCCGGAGATATGACCTAAAAAAAAATCTTCATTTTCCATGCAAAATGTGCACTTTCATAGAAACCAAAGTTAATGGAAATATCCT
>WJQU01005998.1:0-29865 GCA_029228625.1 Pseudolycoriella hygida
CCTGATATGTTACCGTCGTTAATTTGTCTCAATTTGTGTGCACCCAAAATAATTTTGTTCGCGTACTCCTCTATGTCCCGGCAGTCATCAAGTTTTGTTGAAGTCAATTGGCGTATCAAGCTTACGCGACGGTAGAGAACCAAAGTCTGCGAATGTGATTTTCAAGAGTTCCCACGTTTCTCTTGCACTTTTACAGGTACGAATGTGATTATAATTCACTGGATGCACTAGTAGATTTATTTTCGAGCGCGCCTTTTCGTTCTTTTCTGCACGTTTACTTTCTTCCACAGCTTCTTTTTCTTCTGTATCTTCTTTGACTACCGCCCATAGGCTTTCATGTTTTCAAATAAGCCTCGACAGCGAAAGCCCAATCCGAATAATTGTCGCGTCCTTTCAATTTTTCAATATGGCGGGAATTTGGCATGGTGAAGATGACGCCATTACGATGAGAAAAAAGGACAAACAATTTTTCTTTTAAACAACTCTACTCAACTCGCTTTAAAAGCAGCCAACAATAAATTTACAAATTTATTAAAACAAATTACCCACACGATATCTGGGCCCATAACCTGATAGCTTTTTATATTTGCAGTGGAGAATTATTAAACAATCTGCTTGGTGAGTTAACAAAAGTAAAGTGAAGTCTTTATTCGTAAGCAATTATTCATTTATTTCAGGTACTACAAATTACGTAAGTTAGCATATTTAGGGATACCAGATTGATTTTAATTTATTTATTTATTTATTTATTTCATCAATGGCCGAAGCCCCCTGACTAATTACAAGTATTAAGTATTAACAAAAAACATAAATTATGAGTAGATCCGGAAGTGAGCTGCCGACCCAGTCGACCCGTCGGAGTCGATAGTCACCACTACTCATCGTCATTCTTTATTTATTTATAGTTATACATTTAAAAATTTAAGTTAAGTCCAATCAAGTACCAACGCCTCGTGTAGGCAATGGTCCACCTGAAACAAAAAGGATTAGTGGAAACTAGTCCTCTAGACTAGCTGTTTATGCACAAGTCGGCGTGACTTTCGTGAGACCCGAGTTGACTAATCAGCTTCTGATTAGAGTGAGAACCAAAGGTTCAGTATAAATGATGAGATGATATTGACATCGATTATGAAATTCTGGTCTTACCATTCAGTTTATACGTAATTTTTAACTTCTTGATAGTCATCTTGAACGATTCCCGTGGTATGTTTTGAAACCACAGTAGTGAGAAGCGGTTGAATGCCATGCACATGTTATTGATTGGCTCATAAAGACCATATTTCGTCCTGTGTTGGTCGACAACGAGAAAGTCATCACCACGAGTGTGTCTAGAATTTCGAACGACCTTGCTTTTAATTATAGGTGCGTCGATATTGCCATTCATCAATTCGGATACAAAAAGTGCGCAGGCATTGAATCTGCGTCGGGCGAGTGTTTCAATGTTGATCCATTCGCATCTATCAATATACGGTGAGAGCTTGTGATTTTCGTCCCGTTTAACCGACCGCCTCAGAGCGTACATCAAATTTTTTTTCTGAATTGATTCAATTCTGTCAACAAATGTGTCTTGGTAAGGATGCCAAACAACTGAAACATATTCTAAGTAAGAACGGACATATGCAAAGTATATACTTTTTAAAGTTTTAATATTCTTAAATTCCTTACAAGTTCTCATAACGAAGCCAAGCATTGAGTAAGATTTTGCAATTATAAATTCAACGTGTTTAGTGAATGTCAATTTTTGGTCTAAGAGGACTCCCAAATCCTTTATTACCTTAACACGGGTCAACGCAACATCATCGATATTGTAATCGAACTCAATTTTGGACCTCTTTCGAGTGAAGGAGATTACCTTACACTTATCGACGTTCAAATAAAGTTGGTTGATTTTGCACCATTGTAGAAACCTTTTTAAGTCACGTTGAAGAGCACTTGCGTCAAGAACATTCTTAACTTTCATGAAAATTTTCAAGTCGTCAGCATACATTAAGTAAACTGAAGTAGAGAAGACTTTTGTGGCATCGTCCATGAATAATATAAACAATAGAGGGCCCAGATGGCTACCCTGAGGAACGCCAGATGTAACGTTAAACGTTCGAGATGAACAATTCGCTAATTTGACAAATTGTGAGCGTCCATTCAGATAAGATGCAATCCATGCTAACAGGTTCGAATGAACACCCATTTGGTTCAACTTGTACAAAAGAATAGAATGCTTGACTCTATCGAATGCTTTTTGGAAATCGGTGTATATGACGTCTAACTGATGCCTAGATTCTATAACTTTAGTAGCATAGCTAACAAACTCAGCTAAATTTGTCGCTGTATTCGATTGAACTTAGTGGATAAAATACCGGTGACGATGGCTTCAAATAGCTTCCCTATTGTTGGTAGAATAGCTACACCTCTGTAGTTTTCGACATTACTTCTAGACCCACTTTTAAAAATTGGGGTAATATAAGATGTTTTCCATCTTGTCGGAAATTTTCCAGTTGAGAGGGATAAGTTGAAAATACAAAGTAGTGGAGATGACAGACTTTCAGCACAAGCTTTCAATAAAATCGGAGAGATTTTATCTGGACCTTCACCCTTACTTGTGTCTATACTAGTCAGATGGTTCAAAACGTCTTGGATCTCAAAAGAGATTGATCCAATGTCAATGCGCTTTTCTATAGGATACATTTTTTTCGATAAGTCAGAACCACTCTCATTGTCAGCTACATAAACGCTTTCGAAGAATTCAGCGAAAAGATCACACGTTTCGTTAGGATTACCAGCCTTCTTATTACCTCTTGACATAATATAAGGATAGCCTGTAGTCTTTTTTCGCGACTTTACGTAATACCAAAATTTTGACGGATCCGAAGTTAACATTTCTTCGGTGTTAGCCAAATATTTGTTAAAGGCTTGGTCACGCAAGGAGTGAAATTCTTTACTTATGGACAAAAATTGCATTTTTAGTTTCCGTTTTTCGTTTGGGTTTGTTTCATTTTTAAATCATTTGTGAGATTTGCTTGTTCTATTTTTTAAATTGCGCAAACGCTGATTGTACCAGGGTGGATCGTTAATAACCATTTTTTTTTTTGAGCGGAATAAATTTCTCTAATCCGTCTAACAAAGTGTCGTAAAATACGTTGACTATGTCATCAACGTCAGAAACGTTTGACGTCAGTTGATTCCAGTCAATAGAATGTAAATGGTTATTTCACTTTCAATATCTTCATTGCTTTCACATATGTCTGCTGAAATAACTATTTCGATGGGATAGTGATATAGATCAATTCGACTCATAGGAACATCAGATTTGATGACTTTGACGTTATTTGGATCGTTATAAAATACGAGGTCCAGAATATTTCCGTAATGGTTGCGGACGCTGTTAACTTGGTGAAGGCTGCAACTCATCATAAGATAGATGATATCGACTTTCGTTCCTTCACCGACATTAGTGGGGAGCATTACATTGCTTTCGAGTGAATCGTCTTGACCATTGATCAAGTCATCAATGCTGTCAATGTTGTCATTAAAGTGGTCAGGAATCCAATCAACAAGGCTGAGATTGAAATCTCCTAAAATACACATTTCATCATTAACATCCAGATCTAAAAATTTCAGTGCCTTTTCTAATGCAGCGTGTACACTTTTACAGAGGAGCCAGACGGAATGTAAAGGCAACAGACATAAAGCGAATGATTTCGAAGCTGAACTTTAACTATAACTATCTCGACGTTGTCGGTGTCAGGCACCAGAACATATTCGCTGGGAATAGATGCACGTACAGTGATTAAAACACCGCCATATCTCAGATGTTCGCTATTTAATTTCGATCGATCAGTTCTATAAACGGAAAACTGCTTAAGATCGAACAGTTCACTGTCAAAGAAAGACGAATTGAGCGATGTTTCAGACAGTGCTATGACATCGTAGTCACACGTCAAGGAGTTATTCAAAAAATTATTAGTTTTAGTTCTTAATCCGCGAACATTCTGATAATACAATCTGACATCATTTTTTGAAACGATGAGATTAGACTTAATGGGATTAACGGAATCAAAATAAGTCTTAGCTGAAATTATAGGTGGCAAATTAGTTACGATGTCAGCGGTAAGTCCAACTGGCTGATCTTTAGAATTGAAAAAATCTGAAATAAGCGGCAAAAAACATAGCCTTGCATGCTAAATCGTTGGTGTGACGTTCATAACCGCTACGGTTGATTCTTGAACCTCTGAAGTTTGTGTCGAAACTGGCGTCACAAGAGTGTCGGAGTTCTCCTGTGTGAATGTTGTCGCTGGAGATGTCGTAGGCGGTAAAAAATTGTCTAGGGTCCTCCTCTTCTTCTCCTGAAATTCTCCAATTTGGACATGAGAGGGCCAGAAAGGAGGATCCATAAGTTTGTCGAACTGTGCAACTTAGCCGGATAGAAATAAACGTAAGTTCGTCCAGCTTTTGATCTCTTTTTACTAAAAGTCTGAAGCTAAAATCATTGTTATCAAGTTCGGGCATTCTCGTTTTCATGTACAAGGAAATCGATTCCGCAGTAACATCTGGCTTAAGACGAGAAACGTAAATGAATTTTGAAAATTTGTTCACTGGACGAGATTTAACTGGGCTACCCAATCCATGGTTGGTGTCTAAATTGGTGCCGGAGGTCAACTTGCGTTGGCGAATTTTATGGGAGACTTCAGACGCATCACCGCGGACGCGCTTGGGAGTGAAATGCATTGACGGCTGAAGTTTACGCTTCTTAGCTGAGGCATTTAATGACGGGAAGCTGTTCAAATCACTTGAAGAAGCTAAGCCTGAAGCAACTTTAGAGAAAAGAGGTCTATTGACCGTTACAGATTTAGTGGTTGCCATCTTAATCTCGGATAAAACGGAAGCATAAGACTTTGTCTCCTTGCGATGATCAGTCACTGAAGATTTAATATCACGAAGTAAAGATAGCATCTCTAGTGAGTCGCTACTAGCCGAAGTAGGATTAGTAAATTCGAGAATGGAGCGCTGGTTAGACTGGCCCGTAACATCGGAAGATTTTTTAGAGCCCTTAGAAATCCTGGGCGTCAAAGACGCATTCTGAGTCACCTGTTTCGAGGAAACAATAAAGGGAGAATTATCTGACAAACAAGCATTGCATAGTACAAATATATTCTTGGAAATCAAGACCTCGTTAGCTGGTCTCGAGATGCCAATACACAACAGATAAATCAAAGATTTGCACTTACCACAATTCACAGTGCTCTCGAGTTTAACATTTCCAGGAGGACAGTCATCACGACTGCAACTCCTTAGTTCGTTCATTGTAAATACACTAAAGTCAATCAAACTAAAATTATAAGGAAGTATTATATAAAAATCAAACTGAAATAAAAGGAGTCCAAAATGAGTGTAAATAAATATATTAATTGAATCACTTGGTACCTGGGCGGGTATTTTCTTTTTGTTCATCAAAAAAGAAAATCCCAAAAGAAAAAGAAATTAAATTATAGACGTGTAAAAAGGACGGGACAAACAACTAGTCCTTTCGAAAACTTTGACGTTTACGTAAATAGTGCGCCAATTAATATGCAACGTTGACCGTGCGTAACTAATTGCGTATACACAAAAATTTTAAATTAATCACTTCTTTAACTATAAAATATTGTCAACACAAATGATGATTTGAATGAACTTGACGAATTCCAATCACACCACAACTTAAATTTTATCACAAATCAATTTAACCAACTAAAAATTACGAATTGACGAACTATTTATCAATTTAAAACGTGAGCAAGTAAAACACGTATGAAGCGTTCAACACTCACACTCACCTCACACTCACCGCTAACTTTAGCATTTGCTGATAACGATGTAAAATAACGCTATAACTTTGTTATTTTATATGTCTACCCGTTGGTCTTGTGAAAAATGCTAAGACTTGGGAAATTCTGTGTCTATCCGTTATCTTGGAAAAAACTCAAAAACTTGGGAATTCTGTGTTACTTTTTACTATATAGCTGGTAGACATAGAATTCCCAATTTTCTGCGTTTTTCACGATATAACAGATAGACACAGAATTCCCAAGTTTTTGTATTTTTCACAACATAACGGATAGACATTGAATTATCAAATTTTTTAATTCTTCCCAAGACAATGGGTAGACAAAAGTATTCCCAAGTATTTGCGTGTGGCGTAAGCGTTATTGCTAAAGTTAGCGGGAAGGACCAATCTTGTTAAAAAATCTTGTGCCAGCTTAACTGTCATAGGATCTGGAATGCATCTGCACCGAAAAAATTGTATGCTTTCTTTTGACGCAACCAAAGTATTTTTGTAATAAACAGTAAAAGTACGATTAATTGAAACACATCATTTGTTCGTTGACTTCAAGGCAGCCTATGAAGTGTTAGAAGAAGTAAGGTACGTAGAGTCTTGGAGGAGTTTGGAATCCCCAACAAGTTTGTTGATCAGTTGATCCCACTGTCAGATTAAACGAATCGACTACGTTGGCTCGGTCATGTACAATAAATGGAAGATCGTCGTATTCCGAAAAAAATCCTCAAGACCAGACCGGAAGGCAAGAGAAGTGCAGGGCGTACAACATCCAGATGGTACGATGCAGCTCTAGCCGACTTAAAAACTGTAGGAGTATCCAGCTGGGAGAAGTTAGCTGCGGATAGGCCCGGTTGGAGAAGGCCAGTTGTGTAAGATGACGTGTGACTACGATGCTATAGCACTGTCTGAAACATCGCTCAATTCGTCATTCTTTGACAGTGAACTATTCAATCCTAAACAGTTTTCAGTTTACAGAACTGATCGGTCTGAATTAAATAGCGTACATCAGAGATATGGAGGTGTTCTGATCGCTGTCCGATCATCTTTACCTAGCGAATGCGTTCTGGTGCCCGGCACCGACAACGTCGAAATGGTTTTAGTTAAGGTGCAGCTTCAAAATCATTCGCTTTTTGTCTGTTGCCTTTACATCCCTTCAGGCTCTTCTGTAAAAGTATACACCGAGTATCACGATGCATTAGAAAAGACACTGAAATTTATAGACCTGGATGTTAATGATGAAATGTGTGTTTTAGGAGATTTTAATTTAACCCTTGTTGATTGGATTCCTGACCGTTTTAATGACAATATTGACTGCATTGATGACTTGATCAGTGGTCAAGACGAATCATGTGAAAGCAATGTGATGCTCCCTACTAAAGTTGGTGAAGGAACGAAAGCCGATATCATCTATCTTATGATGAGTGGTAACCTTCATCAAGTTAACAGCGTTCGCAACTATTATGGAAAGATTTTGGACCTCGTCTTTTACAACAATCCGAATAACGTCAAAGTCATTAAATCTGATGTTCCTATGAGTCGAATTGATTTGTATCACTATCCTATCGAAATAGTTATTTCAGCAGACTTCGCTGAAAGCATCGTAAATATTGAAAGTGAGGAATCACAAAGTGAATTTAACTTCAAAAAAGGCGACTATACTGGCCTAAATAACCATTTTCATTCTATTGACTGGAATCAACTGATGTCAAACGTTTCTGACGTTGATGACATAGTCAACGTATTTTACGATGTTTTGTTAGATGGATTAGAGAAATTTGTTCCGATCAAAAAGAAAATGGTTATTTAAGATCCACCCTGGTATAATCAGCGTTTACGCAATCTAAAAAATAGAACAAGCAAAGCTCACAAGCGATTTAAAAATGAAACAAACCCAGACGAAAAACTGAAACTAAAAATGAATTTTTTGTTCATTAGTAAAGAATTTCACTCCTTGCGTGACCAAGCCTTTCACAAATATTTGACTAACACCGAAGAAATGTTAACTTCTGATCCTTCAAAATTTTGGTATTACGTGAAGTCGCGAAAAAAGACTACAGGCTACCCTTCAATTATGTCTAGAGGTAATAAGAAAGCTGGTAATCCTAACGAAACGTGTGATCTATTTGCTGAATTCTTCGAAAGCTTTTATGTAGCTGACAATGATACTAATTCTAACTTATCGGCAAAAATGAACCCCATTAAAAGCGCATTGGCATTGGATCAATTTTTTTTGAGATCCAAGACGTTTTGAACCATTTGAGTAGTATAGACACGAGTAAGGGTGAAGGTCCTGATAAAATCTCTCCGATTTTATTGAAAGCCTGTGCTGAGAGTCTGTCATCTCCGCTACTTCGCATTTTCAACTCATCCCTCGAAACTGGAAAATTTCCAGCAAGATGGAAGACTTCTTATATTACCCCAATTTTTAAAAGTGGTTCTAGAAGTAATGCCGAAAACTACAGAGGCGTAGCCATTCTACCAACAATAGGAAAACTATTTGAAGCCATCGTCACCTCTATTTTATCCACAAAGTTCAATCGAATAATTTCAAAGTCACAACATGGCTTTATGAAGCGCAGATCTACAGCAACAAATTTAGCTGAGTTTGTTAGCTATGCTACCAAAGTTATGGAATCTAGGCATCAGTTAGATGTTATATACACTGATTTCCGAAAAGCATTTGATAGAGTAAAGCATTCGATTCTTTTGCGCAAATTGAACCAAATGGGTGTTCATTCAAACCTGTTAGCATGGATTGCCTCTTATCTTAATTGACGTTCACAATTCATCAAATTAGGGAGTTGCTCCTCTCGAATGTTTATTGTAACCTCTGGTGTTCCTCAAGGTAGCCATCTGGGCCCCCTCTTGTTCTTATTATTCATGGACGATGCTACTAAAGTCTTCTCTTCTTCAGTTTACTTAATGTATGCTGACGACTTGAAAATTTTCGCTAGAATCAAAAATGTTCTTGACGCAAGTGCTCTCCAACGTGACTTGAACAAGTTTCTACAGTGGTGCAAAATCAACCAACTTTATTTGAACGTCGATAAGTGTAAGGTTGTCTCCTTCACCCGAAAGAGATCCAAAATTGAGTTCGGTTACAATATCGATGATGTTGTGTTGACTCGTGTTAAGGTATTAAAGATTTGGGGAGTCCTCTTGGACCAAAAATTGAAATTCAGTAAACACATTGAATATATAATTGCAAAAGCTTACTCAATGCTTGGCTTCGTCATGAGAACTTGTAAGGAATTTAAAAATATTAAAACTTTAAAAAGTATATACTTTGCCTATGTCCGTTCTTACTTAGAATATGTTTCAGTTGTTTGGCATCCTTATCAGGACACATTTGTTGACAGATTTGAATCTATTCAGAAAAAATTTTTGATGTACGCACTGAGGCGGACGGTGAAAAGGGACGAAAACTACAAGCTCCCGCCATATATTGAGAGATGCGATTCGATCAACATTGAAACACTCGCCCGACGCAGAATTAATGCCTGCGCACTTTTTGTTTCCGATCTGATGAATGGCAATATCGACGCACCTAAAATTAAAAGCAAGGTCATTCGTAATTCTACACCCACTCGTGCCGATGACTTTCTCGTTGTCGACGAACACAGGACAAAATATGGTCTTTATGAGCCAATTAATAACATGTGCATGGCATTTAACCGCCTTTCACTACTGTGGTTTCCAAACATACCACGTGTATCGTTCAGGAAGTTGAAAATTGCGTACAAACTTAATGGTAAGACCAGAATTTCATAAACTGACAAACTTGAAAGCGAAAGCTCATTGCCAAATGGTTTAACTGTTCCAATGAAAATTGGTTCTCACTCGACCAATGCAAATTGGTTTGTAACCTAATCAAAGCCTGATTAGTCTCTGCTCACGCAGTCGATGTGACCGTAACACGTCACAGAAAACTAACCTTCACTTTCAGGTGGAACCATGAAAGACCGCTCCCACCCAAGAGGCGTAGATGGGTTTTAATTGGAACAGCGATGTCGTCATATATGTACAGTACATTCAACAAGTTTTTAAATGTTTAAACACATCTTAAAAAAATGTTTTGTTTTAATTGTTAAATTTTATTTATTGTACAACATTTGTTTTTGAAAAGATCGATTTTTTACTGGCTGCGCCATTGTGAGCAGTCTTTTTTTTCGCTTTAAAATGTATGTAGTCAGGATTATTTGACGAAATAAATAAATATTAATTTAAAACACAATAGTCGCTGCATTCAACAACAATGACATCGACAATGAGTAAATATGAAGGCAGACGTACATCAGAAACGAACCGCGATTGGTTCAAATGTATTATCTTTGTAATTATCTTATTGTACGTGTTTGGAGCAAGCAAACGTATCTAAAATTTGTTTCAAAAACAATTTTTCCTGGTGTGGAGGATATATATGCTTCAATCATTTCTTGATATTTTAGTTTAAAGCGAAAAAAACGAAACCTCTTCTTTCAGTTCAGTGTTATTTAGAACAACAGTCTTCACTTACATGAAATGTTTTGGACTGTTTTCCTGGAACTGGGTTGAGAATGCACGTTCTTAAAGCTGGCACTCTTAGAAATAAAAATGGAAGAAGTTCCCAACGGTAGCAAACCCACCCATCAACGTACTCTGCCCCGTACTGTTCTTGAATGTCAGCGTCTTCGTCGTTAAAATAAAATATGATACAACAATAACTGGAAGAATGCAACTTCTCGTTGATTATAAACTTACCGTTTTGCTTAATGGAAGGAATGATGATGACAACTGAAAGAGTAGTGCAGTACAATGTAATTGATTTAATTTTAGCTAAATATTATTTAGTTGCGGTTTTTGGCTACGATATAACCTCTCCATTAAATGCAATATGTTCAGACATGTCACACAATAACAATTTGTGTGGAATAGTTTAACTGGTTGATATTCCAGTACAATAGCGCCCCGAAAACCACAATTCAAAAGGTTCTAATTATTTCAGTCAAACAAAATAACGCAGCTTCTCACCTAAAAATAGGTAGGCGCATTCAAGTTTTTAATTTTCTTTTAAAAAATCGACCTTGGTTGTAAAAAAAACACTTTTATATTCAAACAAGACTGCATCATCATCATCATCATTATCATCTTGTCTTGGGCTGTTGCAGCTGCAGCTGTTCTTTTTGTAATCATGAAAAATATCTACAGACAGACGGTATATTAGTGAAAGATTGAATGCATACGATTGCGATATACTTTAATATCGAATACTTTTTAGACCCGTACGAAGTACGTAGGTGTAATGGGTTTGTCGATAAAATTTTGAAGAAAATACTTATGAAATGTTTTTAAAAAATTATGCTTATCGATAAAAAATTTAATTTCTCACTCAGTATATGCATAATTATTTTGAAATAATATTAGTAACCATGAAGAATTAAACACCAAATTTTGAAAAAAGTGAAATACCAATTCTTTATAACATCCAAACAAAAATTCTTCAACCAGTTAAGAGTGTAAAAACTGAAATTAAACAAACTTAACGCGATTCTTCTTATTTTAATATATAATTTTTTGTCAACCTGAACCTGACCTGAATAAAACAGGTCAACCTGAATAAGCAATTCAGGTTTCAGGTCATCTTCTACAGCAATCAAGTCGAAAAAACATCAGGTCGATCCTGACTTCAAGATATCAGGTTGCCCTGATGACATTTTTCAGGTTTCGGGCTACATTCAGGTCAGACCTGAATGTGAAAATCAGGTTCAGGTCAATTTTGGGTTGTGACCTGACCTGAACCTGATCCAGGTCGACCTGACCTCAACCTGAGCCAGGTCGATCTGACCTCAACCTGAGCCAGGTCGACCTGACCTGTTCCGATTCTTAACTGAAATATGATCTGCGCACGAGAGTGAAAGTAATTTGTTACTTTGAGAAAAATTGTTGGTCTACTGACAGTTTACAAGATCTGAATTAAACAACAAAACGAAATTAAATCATTTAGCTTTCACAAACTTTTCACAAGATCTGAATTAAACAACAAAACGAAATTAAATCATTTAGCTTTAACAAACTTTTTTGACAAAGACAAAGTGTAAGGGCTGCCTATAATTTCTAATCTTAAAAAAAATATTTCTGTATTTAAGCAAAAGAAAGTGGCACATTTTTGTTTTTGATGAATTTCGCAACTTTTTAGTGATACACACTTTCACAACCAGTAAACTAATCGCTATGCGTGCGCGATAAAAATTGTAACTGGGGAAAAAACCACGAAACCAATATTAAGGTTCTCGTAGGACTAAAAAGTTGTGAAATTCAATAAAAACAAAAATGTGCTACTTCCTTATTTACTTCAAGTGTATGTGAGATTATAAAACATTTAAATTCTGCGCCGTCGAAAAACACCGGCGGGCGGCGGCAGCGGCGGCGGACGGTTTTTATAACAATCTGCGGCGGCGCAATCGGCTGACAGTTTTTAAATTTTCTTTGGCGTCGGCGCACTTTTTCTGGCATTTTTCGGCGGCGATCGGCGCAGCTGGGCGCCGGCGCACAGGTCTAGTCTAGGTCCATGCTTATTACTTTAGACAAGATGAAATTCTAAAGTCATTCTGATGATTTTTTCATCATTTTATATGCTGCACCCAACTTTTTTATTGATCGTACGGGTCCCGCGTCAAAACAATGCTTTTAGTATAATACCTTTTCGGTTATAGTGGAGTAGAATGTTGGAATATTATTAATTTTACCTGGAATATTTGTGTATGCCTGTGTGTGTTTTGTTACCTTTTTACAACGTTGTTTTAAATTATTTTCAAAAATCGAGTCAAGTCAGACCTACTTTCTTTTCTGTCAGATGTTTTTACGTAGAAGCGAATTAAATTCTTTGAAAAAACAATATTTTTATTTCATTTTCGATTAAAGTCTTCTTGTATTTATTTATTGACTTACGTAACAATGTGCAGTTGTTCCTGTAAAAATATTTTTCGATAAATTCTAATTTTATGCTTAAATGTTTGTAAGGAAGTGTTACATAACAAAATCAAACCTTCGGACTCTTACAACGCTCATTAAGTAATATTAATTCGGCATTAAAATGTCATTGATCATTGAGTAATTTATGATTGTTGTAACACCTAGGCCACATCTTTTTGTTTTTTACTTTTATGGGTTTCTCATCTCACACAAAATAAAGCCATCATCATTAGTAAGCTGTCATTCACATAATAAACTTGAGCATTTTATATGAATAGACGTTAGTCTCACAATTCAACATACACAAAGCTTTAGAATTAATATATGAGTTGATAACTTAAGGAATAATATTGGATTGATTTAAGAAAAACAATTTTTGTGATATGATTTAGTGTGAATGTGAATGGTATGTGGAACATAAAGACTTAGCCCATTCTAGCAATTCTTAATAGAAGCGGAAATTAATAAAAAAGAAAAGAATTGAATGGTTAAAATTGATCGATTTTCGCATAGGCACGGTTTGGATGTTAATGACGTTTTATTTATCTTAGCAATTACATATTTCGGAGAATTAGTTGGCTCGTTTGTTAAAGCTGCGTAACTAAGCAAACGAGTGAATGTTTTGATAGAAATATCTCGACAACGGAGTGGAAGAACTTAAGTCAACTACTAATACATTAATTTGGCATTTAAATTCCGATCCTCCCTATCTATTCACTAGCAAATTAAACTAGACAGCACTGGCAACTGTCAGATTTCGTTGCAATATTACTAATATTTGGAATATTAACGTTTGTTGGACCCATACGAAGTACAAAGGTCCTATACGTTTACAACAAACAATTTTATTGTAACATGGAGTAGATCGAGGTGGGAGGGGGGATGCATCTATTACCGTCTAGAGATGACGAATCAGCAATAAAAAAAATGTCTGTCTGTCCGTCCGTCTCCACTTTTTTTCCAAACGGCTGAACCGATCAGCCCAAACTTTTTTTTCCCTGAAAGGTACATGCCTCCCATGATTCAAGTTCGAAGATGAGCAAAATCGATAAAGTGGTTCCGGAGATATGGTCGAGGAAGTGACAAAAAACACGGTTTTTCGAGGGTCGATGAAGCTTTTTTGCAAATATCACAGCAAGTATAGCACGGAAATTCCTCATTTCGGTAATAAATGAAAGCATTTGATGTCACAAAACTGGGAAAAAAAATTGTGGGAATCGGTACAGGGGTCTGGGCATTGGGACCAATGGAATGGACGAAATTGTGAATCTTGGCCATATACGAAAACAGTTTTTCGTCTATATTTCCTTAACTATGCAATATGGAGATTTACTGTCAAAGGCAAAGTTGTAGAGAATTAAATTTAAGCGAACACGTGTTTCAGGGTTTTGGGGAAATATGGCCCAATCGTGGTATATGACCACTTCCATAATTGGGCAGAATAACCCGAATCTCCAGAACTATGAGAGGTAGAAAGTTGCTTCCAAAGGCAAAGTTGGAGAGAATAAAATTTTAGATCACACGTATTTCTGGGTTTTAGGGAAAAACATCTTAGTCCTTGGATATAAGCTTTTCTAGATTTGAATGGTCTGAGACGTACTTCGGTAGGGCCTTTGACATTACCTTGGGTAATTTCTATGGATCTTTGAAATTCTTACAGTTATAAAAGAACAGAAAACGTTGGATTGTTTGCTTATTTGTATATTTAGGTCCGTTCGAGTCACTTTGCCACCACATCCAGGAGGTGCGGGAAATGTTTGATTTACCTGGTCTTTTACCAGCTTCGCATTATTCTCAAAATTTCTCATATAATTACTGTTACCCGTATAAACTTACAAGATTAAGTGTACTGTGCAATGATGACAAAGACATTTTTTTCTTATCCACTTTGCTAGTCTTCAATGATGATTGCATCTAACGCTTCATGCAAAGATCCAATATGCAATCATATCGAAATGCTAGCGATAATTCGCTAATATTTCTGTTTTTTAAAACTGTTAATTTTTCGGTGTAATAGTAGCGGTTTTATCGTTATTTTGACCAAAATTTCAGCTATTTTGCGAACATTTGCGTTTGTTTACTTCTAATATCATATAGTTTGGTATGTCTTGAGGAGATCTTCCCAACGAGCCCTCTTATGTTGAAATTGAACTGCTTTTCAATTAAACTTGAGAAAATGTTCAATAATTTTACCCATTTTAGCGCTTTCTTTTGAATTCTTGTTTATTTATGTTTAATTTCCTCAAATTTCGTATGGTTGGATGTCAATTTGTGTTTTTTGGATATTTTTTTATATTTTTCCAATGTATTTTTGTAGCGCTTCATGTAGCGCCGTGGTACTTCACAAATTTAAGGTATCACAGATCCTAGATCTTGTCTCACTGTTTCCAATGAGTCACCACATGAGAAAATCTGCTAAAGGTAAGAAGTGTTTCTGAAGATGTAAAAATCGCGAGAAAAATCGCCAAAACAGTAAAAGTATACTTTTACGAAAAAGTAATTTTTTAGCGCTATTATGACCAAATATTCACCCAGTGATTTCCATTTGAATTCATAGGGTAAAATAGAAATTAATAAAGTCTTTCAAAAAACTCACGTTTTCACCATTCAGACACTTTTTGAGGCTTTTTTCGAAGTTTTTCGTCTTTTAGCGTTACTTGTAGCGATCTAGCGTTACAAATACATTCTAAAAGTATCTCACATCTTACAGCTTGTCCATTTCTTTCCAAAAAATTTACAAATGTAAAAATCTGTTAAAGTTACGATAATTTTCGGAGCATGCGAAAATCATGAAAACCTTCAAAACCATAGTTTTTCGAAAAAGTCACTTTTTAGCGCTATTTTGACCAAATTTCCACCCAGGTGCTTCAAATTTCCTCGAATTTCATAGAGTTTCGTATGCATTAATGACACCTTTTATATGATTCCGCTTTTGTACAATTTGGACACTTTTCAGATACTTTTTGAGGGTTTTTTCGTCCTATTTTCGTAGCGCTACGAATAGCGCTGCAGCGCTACAAATATCTTCGAAAGTATCTCACATCCTAGAGCTCGTCTCAATCTTTCCAACGAGTCCCCAAACACTAAAATCGATTAAGATTACGATACTTTTCGGAGGATGTGAAAATCGTCAAAAAGCCTACCAAAAGTATACTTTAAGTATGCTTTAAAAACCCACCTGTACATCCTACACTGTATTTCACATCCTCATAGCTTCTGATCAAAGCACCCAAATTGGGCAAACTTTTTTTTATTTGAAAGATCTTTTATTTCTCTAGGATGTGAGATACTTTTTAAATTAAAAGAGATGACAAAAGGCTTCACAAAAATCCACCCTCACATCCAATTCCCGAAGAATTTCCTAAAAAGCAGTTCAATTTCAACATAAGAGGGCTCGTTGGGAAGATCTCTTCAAGACATACCAAACTATATGATATTAGAAGTAAACAAACGCAAATGTTCGCAAAATAGCTGAAATTTTGGTCAAAATTACGATAAAACCGCTACTATTACACCGAAAAATTAACAGTTTTAAAAACCAGAAATATTAGCGAATTATCGCTAGCATTTCGATATGATTGCATATTGGATATTTGCATGAAGAGTTAGATGCAATCATCATTGAAGACTAGCAAAGTAGATAAGAAAAAAATGTCTTTGTCATCATTGCACAGTACACTTGATCTTGTAAGGTTATACGGGTAAAAAAAACAGTTAAATCAAGCATTTACCGCACCTCCCTATTCTGTTTGTCACATCTATTCTGATACGTATGGGTATTTGGTTATGTTTAATTTACACAATTCAATTAAGTTACAGATGGCGCTTTTCGTCGCTTATGTTAGAACTACCGAATTTAATTCTTGTTTAATTATTTGTTATTTGCAAGCATTCGTTACTCTCTCATTTAAATTTTTTCTCGTGGAATCGGTTGGAAACCACTCTCATAATTTGTCAAATTTTGTAACATGTGTCTCCATCTGCAAAGTTATATTTTCTATCTCACGACCGATTGAACTGGTGCTCTTGGAGTAAAGCACCGTTGTTGGTACTTAAAAATATCAACAACCGAAAATTATTCTGTAACATGAAGAAAAAAATTTCATGATACAAATTGAAGTTGTACTTCACAAAATTGTAAGAGATGGCAGATCTTACAAAATAGAGTCGAATTCGCCAGAAGTTGGCAAATCTAGCATTTCAACTCTACAATTTAAAATTTAAATAATGCTGGAAGTGGCAAATCTAGCAAAATCTAGTTGATCGAGCAAACGAGGTGTCTATAAAAGCAAAAAGACTGGATATGATTGCTCATTCCACTATGTGTCGTGCTGATATACACATAGCCTTGCCAGCATAGATGTACTGATGAGTACTTGATAAGACGTAATCAGCAAATATGCTAGTAGATTGTTGAATCGAAACGAAACGTTTCTTTTTGTTTTCTTTTGGTCTTAATCCAAGCAATACAAAGTGATTTAGAGATTTATTTTAGTGCTGCAGTGATCGAAACAAAGAAGAAGAAGGGGCGATGGAATCACCCAGTTAATCAGTTCCCAAACCTGGAAGGAAAAAATCATTTCCTGAAAGACAACAAGGAATCTGAATCCAAAGTTTAGCACTCTATCATTATATTTTATACATACAACAACAGTCTGCTGAAAAAAATTGCGGGACTAAACGTATTGCGGCTTATGAAAGGGTGTTTGGCGGCGCGGCAATCTGAATGACACAATTTGAAAAAACTCTATATATACCGGTGAGCTATTTTGGAATCTTTTTAATCGGCAGCGCATAGAACAAATATAAAGCAAAAAGACAACGCACGACGACATCATATTTCACCAAATCGAAAGTTCAAATGTTTTCAAAGTTTTGTTGTAGGTACGTCCAGAAAAGGAACTCCATTTTTATCTTTTAAATATCACTTTGATTTAACAGCTATGTCGCAAAAATTGCCACTGCAAAATATCATGAAGACGAAAAAGTGTCTTTCTTATTGTGTGATTAGTGTGAGAAAGGAACGAACATTCAAAGTTCTATTTTTCATGCATTTTTATGTGTGTTTTCCTTTCAGAAAAATGAGAAGAAGTGGTTTTTCTTTCGCTTGGTTTAATTTAATGCTCGTAACAGATTCAACGTCGAATTTCCTCTACTTATGCACTCAAACCTTGACAATAGGTTTTATTGTTTTTATGAGGGTGATTCATCAGTACCCAGCATGTTACTCATACGATTTTTATGTTTGAGGTCCGTTGCATACTTCCAGCGTTAGCCCTAAAAAATGAATTGTTTGCTGCGTTATTCGAGCGGACTGTAGATTTTGGTTGACGTACAAACAACTCGGAGGTTAAACGAACAGTGATTTATTGTAAAGAATAAACTTAAAACTAGATTTTACCATCTGACGGGAAATATTACAAGTAAATATTCGAAATTCTAATATGAATTTCAAATTACAAAATGTTCTTAACAGAACAAAAAACAACTCTCTCAAATGAATTCTGTAAATTATTGTACAATAATGCTTTTGAATTTTCAATACAGAAGAAGCTTATGTTTCTATCATGATGTAACAGTCGTACTTTGGATCTGGGAATATGGGAAAACTTCGATTATATTCACCATTATATATCAGAGATGACGAATTCGAAAAAAAAGTTTTGTTCATGCGAATATCGTGCAAATCCTTGAAATCATCATCATTATTAAACTTTATAAACATTTAGTACCTTTCGGACTCTATTAACTTCTATCTGTTTTAACCGAATCTATAAATCTTCTCTTTGGTCTAGACCTTAGCCTAACACACTGGACCTGTGCATCCAAGATCCTATTCGTTAGCCTTTGAACGAGCCTGAATCAGCGCAAACGACTAGGGCTTTCCTATTCTTCCACTGACGAAATTCCTCAATTTTCCCTAATTAAATCGGTCCTAATATCAAGAAACTAGAGACTATTTTTCCGAGGTTTGAAGATTCTTTCTATTGATTGATATTAATTTTATTGTCTACTTTTTTCAAGCCGACATGGAAAAAGAGTAGTTATGACTGCTGTCATAACCCTCCTTAAAAAACCATGAAAACGTTACAAATCATACAACTTAAAGTAGTATATCTAACACAATCACAGCATAGTAAAAATACAAAGAAAAACACAAAATTCAAATATTCAAATACATAAAGTGAAAAAATCCAAATATAGCGTGAGCATGTCAAAATATTGCATGAATTCAACAATTGAATTCGAGTCAAAAGAAAAAAAAAATAAAACTTAGAGTTAAAATTGTAAATAAAGAAAAAAGCAAAACAATATGTCAAAAAAAAAAATAAATAAATAAAAATTTAGCAAAATGCGTCGTCGCAAAAAATAAAATAAATAAATGAGAGTTAAGCAAAGAGCGTCGTCACAAGAAATAAAATAAATAAATGAAAATTAAGCAAAAAGCGTCGTCGAAAGTTTGGTCCAAGGTTAAGCAAAGTCGAGCACTAAAGGTAGCTGTTGTCAACAATTTAAGCGTCCATGCGGGTATTTCAACAAGTTGCAAATGAGTCAAACACTGAATCGTCAAGTTCTTGTACACAGTGGCGAAATTTATGTGAGCGTAGGGTTGGATCAACATGCTCCGCTGCCAAATTGAACAAACGACAGGCGAAATTGAATGGGGAGAAAATCTGGTATTCTCGCCTGCATCCATCAAATCGTATCAGTGATGGATTTCGTAGAGCTCGAGATCCGTCGTATAGGTTGATTCTATCACGAAGAGCTTGAGAGTTTATTTTACCGGTCAACACATCTTGAACGAAGAAAACTGCTGCATTAGCTCGGCGTCTTGTCAAGGATTGCAGATTCAGTTCGGAACACCTGTCAGCGTATGGACGGAGCTGGTAGCTTCCTTTATTCGGGTCGATATGGCGATCATGGTTGGCGTAAAGTACGAACTGTCTTTGTACACTTTCGAGTTTTGAACATGAACGTCGTGGTGGGGCAACCAGACTGAGGAAGCAAATTCGAGGTGGGAGCGAACGACCGAATTATACAGCATTTTAGCTGTGTCGACATTAAATCGGCCATAGCATTGACGTTTGATAAACGAAAGCATGGAATGACCCTTCTTCGAGGCTAGCTCAAAGTGCATATTGAACGAAAAGTCATTTTTATAATTTAGTCCGAGATCTTTTACATCGTAAACTCGCTTTATCGGTTTGCCGTTCATGTGGTATTCAGCCAGTATTGGACAGCGGCGGGATATCGTCATCACCTTGCATTTATCTTCATTCAACTCAAAGCCATTTTTGCAGCACCAATCAAAGAAGTTGTTTATTGATTGTTGAAGCGGGCGAGTGTCGTCAATATTGGAAATGTTATTTTGTACAATCTTTTTATCATCCGCGAAATTCAATCCTTTAGTTTGACCGAGTGTGTCATCTGAGTCATTGAAGAACAC
The DNA here is from genome assembly GCA_029228625.1 of Pseudolycoriella hygida. NCBI lineage: Eukaryota > Metazoa > Arthropoda > Insecta > Diptera > Sciaridae > Pseudolycoriella > Pseudolycoriella hygida. Next base: position 20,211 of record WJQU01005998.1, read on the forward strand.
TAGGAAGAACATTGGCCCGATAATTGAGCCTTGACCAACTCCGGAGTGTACTTCGATTTCTGAGGATAGGCTCGAGTTTATCTTTACCACTTGAATTCGATTGCGAAAGAATGATCGAAGCCATAGCAGTAATCGGTTGCTTAAACGATATTTAGCAGCTGCTAGTTTGAAAAGCAAGAGTACGTAGGATATGACATCGAATGCTTTGCGAATATCGGCATAAAATGTGTCCGTTTGTTTACCGCTAACGAAAGAATCGTGAACCAGCAGGGAGAATTCAATAAGATTCGACTCCACTCTCCTTCCAGGAAAAAAGCCGTGTTGCGTTGGAGATATGTGAGGGTAAATGTTGAATTTCATTTGAGTCAAAATGATGATTTCGAGAACTTTTGCCAAGTTAGGTGAGACATTAACTCCTCGATAGTTAGTGACGTTAGCTTTCTTGCCAGATTTGAAGAAGATCAAAGAAAAATTATGATTGCGGCATTTATATCTTATGATCACAGAGGCAGCGAAAGTGTGTACTTTTGCCGCTCAAATCGGGACCGAAAGTGAAAAAATGCATTCCACGGGGCGAAAGTAAAAGAAGGAAGCCAAGAGAACGAAAATATTACAAATGAACAATTTTCGTCCCTCTCTGCGTCAATCAATGATTAACTTTGTTCACTTGACAGAGAGAACGTTCCCATCACACAGGATGAAGTAATTTTGATTTTTAGCGGCACATATTAACTATCGATCGTTTCTGGTTTCCATAATATTTGTCATAGCATTTGTCACTTCTTAATTATTAATTTGCATGCGACGGCGCCAAAAATGAAGGCATTTTTTAATTTTTTCTTAGATTTCGCGCCTTTGCATGTAAAGTTGTATGTGTATCTGTTTTGAACGATTGGTTTTAGGCACTTTCGTTTGTAGACTTCACTTCGTTCAGCCTACAACTCGCGAAATTGTCAAAAATCCGTCATCCAAAACAGGTACAAAAATAACTATTTCATGTCTGTCTTGGCCGGTGGTTTTTAGGCATCTTCAGGACAAACGTTGATAAAACATATGAAGGGACCCGTACGTATCAGAATAGATGTGGGAAACAGAGTTGAACGAAAAGAATCGAACGTATTTAAGTCAATATTGCCTTAACTCTTAAGTGTGTGAAATTACGTCGACATTAAATTGTATTGGAAATTGCCGAGAGGGCAATATTGAAAAACCCGTCCGAAGAAAAGCCTTCCGAAAGTACAAAATTGACCCCCAAACAGACAAAAGTGTACATCTCAATTTTTTCTACACCAAAGGAAAAAAACCTTTTTTTTGTCAAGGGCAGACCTTAGGACCGACCTAGGGCCATAAGGAAACGCCTCGGACACATACTTCCATAGATAAAAATGTTTTCTCAATTTGCTCTGCAACATAACAAAAACAACCTGAGGCTCACTTCAGCCCTAAGCACAGGCACCGGGTCCAAATTTGTTTTTGAATATAATTCGGTACTCGATTACCTCTCGTATAGAAAAATAATCAACGAAATCAGTTAGGATTTATCTAATTTACGTTAGCAAACACGCTGGACCCTAGTAGAAACTCAGTTTAGGGTTTCTAATCAAAACATTTTCTGCCATAAAACGGGAGACAGTCGTAGAGCTTTCGATCAAACAAAATTTGAAAATCGGAAGAGATTTACTCGAGTTAAGTACAAAAAACATGTAGAGCGCTAGCAGAGACTCGTTTTTGGTACCCTAGCTATACCCTTGGGCTCAATATCAAAAACGTTTCTTCTACAAATAGTAGAGTTTTCATAGACCTGTCGATTAAAAAAACAATTATGAAAATCGGAAAAGATTTACTCGAGTTATGTACAAAAAACACGTATGGCACTAGCATAGAATCGTTTTTAGTACCCTAGCTAAGGACTCAAATCCAAAAAAGTTTCTTCAATAAATTGTCGGCCATGCCCAGATCTTCCAAACAAAAAAAATCTTTGAAAATCGGAAAAGAGTTACTCCAGTTATGTACTAACGACCAAAAATCAGAGAATAAATTTATTTAAATGAATAAATTGTGCTGCCTACTTATAGTAAGTTGCCTAATATCACACAGCATATCGATCTATCATTACAAGACAATCTTAAAACTAACATTTTGTTGAGATCATTCTTCGTCAAAAATTTTTAAAATAATGAAATTTAAGTATTTAAACACTTTCGTCAATTGTATGTGTCATTCGTTATTATATGTATCGTTTTAATTAAAATGTCTTCAGATAAATCTTTCAATCGTGACTTGTCTAGCATCATATCGTCAAAGAACTTTATTACACTGGCTCCAAATGATCCTCTACTGCCGAACCATAATCCATGGACTGACCAATTCCGCATTCCGAATTCGTTGACATATTTTTCCTCGTTAAATGGAAATTTAAATTTCCGAGAGCGATTTGATATACGTGAAGTCAAAACGGTATACGGTATACGGCCCTAGCTCGGCGGCCCTCGGTTGAGTTTTACTCAAGTTATCGCGGTGACAGACGGACGGACGACGTTTTTATTATTGATTCGCCATCTAAGCACCAGGATCGATGCTCCCCACCTACTCCCAGGTCAAAATTGGGGTGGTTACAAGCGTCTTGGTAAACGCATAAGACCCCTTTTCGAAGAACTTCTTTTTTCGTTCGGGTCTAAACATGTGAAGGGACCCGTACGTATCAGAATAGATGCGAGAAACAGAGTTGATGTTACGAAAAGACTCGAATGTATTTAAGTAAATATTGCCTTACGTCCAGATTAAATTGTATTGGAAATTGCCCATAGGACAATATTATTATTGTTATTTATTATTATTTCAGTTGTAATTGTAATTATGAAAAATATTGAAAAACCCGTCCGAAAGAACCGGTTTAAAAAAACCTTTCCGAAAGCACAAAATTGAACCCCTGATAGAGAAAAATGTTTCCCTCAATTTGCTCTATAACATGGACCCCAGCAGAGACTCGTTTTTAGTGCCCTAGCAAAGTACAAGTTGTTGGGCTTTCATACATCTGTCGTTTAAAAACAATTATGAAAATCGAGACTCATTTTCGCGAGGTGTGCAAGTAAAATAATTTGAAGTGCTTGTAAAGTAACATGTTATTTACTGACGTGGGACGGGTGGCTCAGTGGTGAACGCACTGGACTACCACCGAAATGGCCCGGGTTCGATCCCCGGGCAAACATTGCTAGGAATTTTTATCTAAGAAATATAACGTCCCTAAGTTCACCCAAGCTTCATAAATTGAGTAGTTACGGTATTCGATGCCCGTAACGAAGCGTATCAGGAAGAATATCCACATGTGACGTCACAAGCATTTGATAATCCTACGTACAAAACGCATAATACAATGCACGTCAACGGTGACTTGGCGCCAATCGTAAAGCAATGAAATTGATGGGAAAAAACGTTGGCACATCCCAACTAGTCAACCATAGATGTCGCTGTACTGGACATACAACACATTCAAAATACAGTGGGCAAATAACATGGTGTGGATGATGATGGCCATTCAATGGATCGCACAAAATGCACAACATCATCGCTTTGGCTCGTCAGACCTGTTACTATGTGACCTCCCAGTGAATTCGTTGTAAATATCAACATAACAAAATGAGATACATATTTAGGCATAAGAAATTGTAATAGAAAACATATGCAAAGACCCGTACGTAAAGCCTTCACGTGCGGAGAGCCTTCACGTGCGAAAAGCCTCGATGTACCAAACTCTTACTATTATCATAAATATAATGCGCATCAGAATGTACAGTCAAGTACTTTTAGAACTACCAGAATTTAAACGTGTGTTAAATCTCTGAAATTACCCAAAGTAATGTCGAAAGCCCTCCCAAAGTACATTTTCTGAACTCTGACACCAATCACGCGTTGTCTAACGTTCTTATCCCTCTGAGTTCTAGAAGTGGCTGAATCTCAGGATTGGGACATTTTTCGGGAAAACCCTGAAACACGTGTTCGATAACATTTAATTCTCTACAACTTTGCCTTTAGAAGCAACTTTCTATCTTTCATAGTTCTTGATATATATGAATCATCCCTACCAATTCTAGAAGTGGCTAAATCTCGGGATTGGGACGTTTCTGGGGAAAACCCTGAAACACGTTTTCGCTAAAATTTAGTTCTCTACAGCTTTGTCCCAGAAAGTAGCTTTCTAACTGCCTTAATTCTAGAGGTATCTGAGAAAAAGTCTCACCTACCCCCAAAAAACCATGTTTTTGGACACCTTTTCGACCATATTTCCGAAACTACCCGAACGAGTTTGCTCATCTTTGAACTTGAACCATGGGACACATGTACCTTTCAGCGAAAAAAAAATTTCAGGGTGATCGGTGCAGCCGTTTCGAAAAAAAAGTGGAGACGGACAATTTTTTAAATATTGGATTGTGGGAGCCGGCCTTTGGGCTCTATTAAGCCTCCTCCGGTGGACCCATAGACTCATACCAAACATACCAAACACATGGGTACATAGGAAACATGGAGAGGTTAACTTCCAACTTACACAGTTACATACGAGAGGGAGGAAGAGACTGCGGAGCACGTGTTATTTGTCTGCCTCCAGTTCGAGCAAGAGCGAGGTGAGCTGATGGCGGTGACTAGGTCAAAGGTAAATGCCGAAAACATAATATCGGAGATGTGCCGCGATGAGTAGGTGTGAAAGTAGCGGATAATGTAGTTGCAAAAATAATGGGGAACCTGCAAAGCGCATGGAGAGACGATCAAAGAAGACTGCCAGTTGATCTGAGAGAGTAAGTGCGAAAGCACAGCCCCTCCATGGAGTGAGGCGGTTCCGGGGAAGAGAGAGCATGGAGAGTAAGGAAGCTGGTTTCAGTTGGTAGGTCTATGAAGATTTCCTTATCCTTATAAAAAAAACCTAAGAGGCTATTATCTCTCACCAGAGGAATTTAGCCAAAGATCACTGAGCGATATTCTATCCTTAACTACAAATAGCGGATTGTTATTGTCATGACTACCCCCAACGTGTAGTACAACGAGTATGGCCTAGGTGCTTCATTGAATCGACAGTTACTTACACTCGCTAAGAAAGTCCACACTTAGCTACGGATTCCTTTCGGATAGTTTTTAAGCTGAAAATAGAAAAATATTGTTGCTGGAATGACCTCAATATAGAAACCAAAACCAACGAAGCAAGTAGCTCATCCCTTCCAGCATAGAATAGATTTTCGAATCCACACTTGCAAGCTAGACATGGATAAATTAAAAGTTTAGTAGCGACCACAATTCTCACCATATCTTGAGATTGGAACTTCGAAGCCGGATTTCATCAGATGCTTTGAGGCGATTCTCGCAAGTATGCTAGACTAGTTAGATGGCTAGCCAGTAAGAACAACCTTGTAAGATTTACAGATGGCTCGAAAACCATAGAAGAGAGAGGGGATGGAGTTTAAACTCCAGAAACGAACGCTTTTACCTGGTTCAATCTCAGTCAGGCTCTTCCCCCTCACCCCCGCGCCTGCGGCGGACTTGGTAACGCCCTGCAGGCGGCCATATGTGCATGGGGCTCTGCCCCTTAGACCTTTCAAGGGGGCTATTCCCCCTTGACCCCCTATGCGGGGGCTGCTTCCCCTCGACCCCGCTTTTTTTTAATTTTATTCACAACCTGCGGCGCAGCAATACATATTCATAACACAATTCGTATAAATAAAGTGTAGCTGCTTTAAATAACAATACATATTTCGTCCAGATTTTGTCCGGATTTTATCCTGATTTTTTATTTTCTTCTGGATTTTGACGCCTCCGGATTTTGACGCCACCGGATTTTAAAAGCCTCCGGATGTTTCGTCCGGATTTTGACGCCTCTGAATTTTGTGCCTCCGGATTTTGTAGCGGCACCGAGGTGGAAAGTTATAACATATTTTTTAGGAAGTGTTCAGCATAGTCCAAAGATGCTTTTAAGTCACTAACATCAAACATTTAGTGATACCTATTTTGGGAATGACGGTTTAAAGTCAAAACAAGTTTTCGCAGGGGTCAAATTTTACATGAAATTTTAACTTTGAAAATTCATATCTCGGGTAAAAAACAGCCAAAATTTTATTTTGATACATCGTTGAAAACGTTGGGATTTGTAGAATAAGGGAAAAATACACTTTTGTGAAAAAAGCGAGAAAACTAAAATTTCGTTGAACAACGAAAAAAACGTTACACTCGTACTCTCGAGCCACTCGCAATATATCCAGGGGGACTTTTTGGACGTCATTCAGGTACCTAAGGCTTACCAAATCCCGCTTAGTTTGCTTTTGTCCTGATTTTTGCAAGGTCAAAATTTAAATTCCCCACACTATATTCAACATTGACTGACTTAGCAACGCAATCCATATTATCATCAAAAACTGACACCTACAAATTATTGACTGACCGCTTGTTTTTGTTGTTCTTGCTGAGAAATTGCGTGGCGATACCGATGATGACTTATTTGCTCCGATCGTCACTCGGAATGTTTTGTTTAAGGACTTGGAGGGAATTTTAAAATCGTACGGAATCGGATGTGAGCTCATAGGGTCAGCCAACGCTACCCGTGTCCGAGGGTGCAATCGTCATTCGAAAATTATGTGATATTGCCATTCCGGTTTATTGCGCCTCTGTGCATTCAGCACGGGACCTGGCCAGTGTCATTTTTCCTGTATCGATAGTAACGGACACTTACAAAGAGCCGAAACAGCATGGAAAGTTTTCGCAAACTCCAGTGAAGTTCCATCGAATCCCTCTGACCAGAACAGTTGGGATAGGACTACGTCAACGAAAACGTTTTGAAATTTATCGTTGTCATTCTTGTGTTTGTGGTCAATTTTCCGACGAGTTCGGACATCACGGCCTGAAATGCAGAAAGAATGCAGGACGATTTTCGCGGTATGTTGCGTTGAATGATGTGATTAAACGGGCGCTTTCAACTGCTGAAGTACCATCTTTGCTGGTACCAATGGATGACAATTCTTCTCGGGATGATGGTGTAACTATCATTCACTGGAGCCGTGGTCGCCAACTTGCCTCTGATGCAATAAGTGTTGACTTGTTATGTGCTTCGCACGAGGGGTGGCGCATTTCATTTATTCCATTTATTGTCAAAATTTTTTTTTTGTTTTTGCGAAATATCTGAACCAAACACATCACAAGTTAGACCAATAAGTTCAAAAAATGGTTTACACAAATTATAAAGAGAGAGAGAGAGTCTTTCAAAGCGAAAGGACGTGTTTTTGTACCAGCTGCTGAAATTTTGTTATTAATTTTTTTGTTTACCGATTGTGTTTACGGCTAAAGTTAGTGAGGCTAAATTTCATCGGCCAAAAATTTTAATGAAACAATCAGTTCTGGCAAGTAAGTCTTTTTTCGTTAATATTAGAATATGTCGTTCTAAGTGAAATTAGTGTTATATGTTTCGATTATCTCGACGTCGAGTTGCCAGTGAGATAGCGGTGAAGTAGCGCGTAGTCTTTTAACGTAAAATGTTTGTTTCTTTTTGTGGCTCTGCTGTTGTAAATGATCGACACTATCAAAACATGTTTGTTGATCAGAATTTTTGATCGTTTTCAATATTGTGTATTTAAAGGAGGGCCATTTATTTTTGCGGTACATAAAGGCTAATAAACGAATTTTTGTCTCTCTATTTTGATTCAATTAAATGTTTTGAGCATCATCATCATCATCATCATCATCATCACACTTTATAGACCGTTTGTACCTTTCGGTGTGAGGTCTTTACTACTGATCATGGACCACCCTTCTCCATACTCCCCTATCCTGTGCCAAGGAGATGGTTTGTTCGCCTAGAGAAAGTCCCCTAACTTCTACATCGGATTTAATTGAGTCTATAAACCTTCTCCTTGGCCTACCCCTGGGACGCACACCCGGGACTTGAGCATCCAATATCCTCTTTGGTAGCCTGCTATTACCCATCCTCTGAACGTGCCCGTACCACCGCAGACGACTAATCCTTGCCGCCTCTTCCACTGATGTAACCCCTAAGTTTTCCCTGATGTCGTCGTTCCTAATATGATTGTCCCACTGTTCCCTCCGATTTACTTTTGCTATGCTCCTAAGAACCCTCATATCAGAAACCTCCAGGTCATGCACAAGGTATCCGCAGTCCACCCAACTTTCACTACCGTATAAAATCGTTGGTCTGAAGATTGACCTGTGAATAGCTAGCTTTGTGCCACTACTTAACTCCTTTTTGTTGAACACATACGACCTCAACTGACTGGCCACTGCATTTCCCATTCTTCTCCTTTCTTCAAATTCCCTAACTAACTTGCCATTCTCCGAAAAAATGGCTCCTAAATATTTAAACTCAGAGACCTGTTCCAACTGCTCCCCATTTAAACTGCAAACTACATCCTTCCGGGATTTGCCAATATGCATAACTTTAGTTTTACTGACACTTATTTTCATGCCGTATTCCTCACATGCAGCATTCAGGCAGTCTAAATTCTCCTGCAAATCCTTGGCATTATCTGCTAATAGAGTTAAGTCATCCGCATAGGCCAGGATTTTCATGATTACTTCCCCCACCTTCACATTCCCTTGCAAATTCGCTTGCCTGATAATCTTGTCCATAAAAATTATGAACAGAAGAGGGGAGAGACAACAACCCTGACGAACTCCCTCATTAACTTCGAAAGCCTCACTAATTTCACCATCTATCCTTACCGCAGCCTTGCTCCCTGAGTAGATGCTTTTGATAGCGCCCAATAAACTTCCATTAACCCCGTATTCGCCAAGTACCTCGAACAGCTTTTGCCTCGGTACCCGATCGAATGCCTTTACTAGGTCGATGATGCACAAGTATAAATCAATATTTCTCTCAGAGAGCTTTTCTATAACCTGCCTGAGACAAAAGATCTGATCCTGACAACCTCTCAGAGGTCTGAAACCACTCTGAACCTCGTCAAGAACATCTTCCACTATAACCCTAACCCTGTCTACTAGCACACTTGCATAAACCTTTCCGACCACGCTCAAGAGTGAAATCCCCCTGTAGTTGGTAAGGACTTTGCGGTTACCCTTCTTGAAGATCGGAGCAATAACACCGAAGCTCCAGTCAGCGGGTACTACTGAGGACTTCAATGCTAAATTGAAAATCCTACAAAGCCATTGAACCCCACCCGGCCCGCTATTCTTAATAAATTCTGTCCTAATTTCGTCTATACCTGCGGATTTTCCTGCCTTCAGCCTGCTGAACTTTCGTGACACTTCCTCTAATGTAATTTCCTCCTCACCCTCCAAGCTACGGCCCTCTTCCCTGTCAAGGCTTGTTACGGGATTGACAGAGGCGAATAGATCCTGAAAGTAATTCTGCCAGGTTTTCAGGACCTCACCCTTATCTGTAACTAATTCGCCATCTTTACCCAAAATGCTACCGCAGCCCTCCTTTTCACCACCACGCCTAATATCCTTGATTGCCGACCAAAATTTTTTACCCCTTCCTTGACCAGCCCCTTCCAATTCCTCCCCAAACTTTTTCCACGACCGATCCTTCGCTTCCTTGACTAGAGCCTTAACCGTCTGCCTGCAAGCCCTGTAAGCCTCATGCTTTTCGTCCGTCTTATCCTGTAACCAAATCAAATACAGCTTCCTTTTCTCTAATACCGCCTTTTTG
>WJQU01006001.1:0-15000 GCA_029228625.1 Pseudolycoriella hygida
ACATTAATTTATCTGTGGGCCAGTTTTCAGTGCGATCCGTTATGTGAAAATGATCTTTACCTTTTTGTTGAAAGAGCTCTTGATATGAATTTTAGAGTTGCAATCGCAATTGCTCAAAAGATAGTTTGAATTGCCATCATGGTCACCAGTTTGCAATTCAAACAGTCTTTTCAGCTACACCGATACAAAATTTAAAAAATTCAGTGAAAAATATAAATTTTCGTTAACATATACCCTCCCCCCCCCCCCCGGGTAACAAACTGTAACAATTTCTCTGACACCCCCCTCATCCTCCCCTTCGAGCGTTACGTAATTTAGGGACGGCCCCTTACGAGGAATGTGTAATTTTTTATTGATACTGACAAAGAACATCATATGTTACAGGAACGGAAAAGTTCCGTTCCTATACATCAAGGAGGAGCGAATTTATTACATTCCTCGTAATTTGATATTGTCGAACGCTACAGTGTAAATGATAATGTGCCGAAGAAATATGGTTTTGTGATTCTTTACCTCAATGCTAGAAGCATGAGAAATAAGATAGAAAAAATAGATGTTCTTTTTAGTCGTTTTCAAGAAATACCTGACGCGACCATTCTCACTGAGAGCTGGCTGGATGAGGGAGAAGAGGACTTCTACAATTTTGATGGTTGTTGTGCCTATCATGGTATTAGATCAAGCAAAGGAGGAGGCGGTGTGAGCGTGTTTGTGAATTCAACATATCAGTCAATTCAGGTGTTAAATTAAGCATTTAGAGTTTCTAATGTAGTGACTGTTTCCTTGCCCCAGTTCAAAATAAACTTATGCGGATATTATTGCCCAATTGAGAAGGATAACCGTGACGATTTTACTTATTTCATCAATACATTAGATAACGTGTTAGCACCTGATAAGAAAACAGTTCTATTAGGTGACATGAATGTCAATCTGTTGAAGGATGGCGTAGGGAAAGAACAATATGAGGCCACTGTTAATTCGAATGGTTTTTCCATCCTTAATAAAATTAATAAAGCATAACGAGAGTCACGAAAAAAACAAAGGCAATTCTCGATCACGTATTATCGAATGCTAACGATAGCGAATATTATGTTAAAGCATCAGAACCACATATAAGTGACCATAAAGCCATCATTGTCGGTGTAGAGCTTCCGTTACCTGAGTTAAAGGGATATCACTATAAAGAAACTGTGAATCATCAGAATCTCTTAAGCGATTTAACAGATGTCGATTTTACTTCTGTGAATGATTTTTCATCTTTTGTCTCTGTGATCCGAACTCCTTTACTAAAAATAAGCAGAGAGTAAAAACGGCGAAGAAAAAAACCAAAGAACCTTATATCGATAATGAAATTTTCAATCTTCTTAAAAAACGCGATAATTTATTTCATTCGGTAAAGCAAAATCCAAATAACTGTCAGCTTCGTTTGAAACTAGTTAATCTCAGCAATTTCATTGATTATAAAACGCGTTCTAAGAAAAAAAATTATTTCGCTAAACAATTTCATGAGAAAAATTCTGGGATACAACAAAAAAGGCTTTAACAAATAAAACACCCAAGATTCGGTGGGGTGATGTTTCGAGAACCGGAAAAAGTAGCTAACGAATTCAATGAATCTTTCGTCAATGTCAGTAGTTCAATTGATTGATTGATATTAATTTTATTGTCTACTTTTTTCAAGCCGACATGGAAAAAGAGTAGTTATGACTGCTGTCATAACCCTCCTTAAAAAACCATGAAAACGTTACAAATCATACTTAACATACTTAAAGTAGTATATCTAACACAATCACAGCATAGTAAAAATACAAAGAAAAACACAAAATTCAAATATTCAAATACATAAAGTAAAAAAATCAAAATGTAGCGTGAGCATGTCAAAATATTGCATGAATTCAACAATTGAATTCGAGTCAAAAGAAAAAAAAATAAAACTTAGAGTTAAAATTGTAAATAAAGAAAAAAGCAAAACAATATGTCAAAAAAAAAAATAAATAAATAAAAATTTAGCAAAATGCGTCGTCGCAAAAAATAAAATAAATAAATGAGAGTTAAGCAAAGAGCGTCGTCACAAGAAATAAAATAAATAAATGAAAATTAAGCAAAAAGCGTCGTCGAAAGTTTGGTCCAAGGTTAAGCAAAGTCGAGCACTAAAGGTAGCTGTTGTCAACAATTTAAGCGTCCATGCGGGTATTTCAACAAGTTGCAAATGAGTCAAACACTGAATCATCAAGTTCTTGTACACAGTGGCGAAATTTATGTGAGGGTAGGGTTGGATCAACATGCTCCGCTGCCAAATTGAACAAACGACAGGCGAAATTGAATGGGGAGAAAATCTGGTATTCTCGCCTGCATCCATCAAATCGTATCAGTGATGGATTTCGTAGAGCTCGAGATCCGTCGTATAGGTTGATTCTATCACGAAGAGCTTGAGAGTTTATTTTACCGGTCAACACATCTTGAACGAAGAAAACTGCTGCATTAGCTCGGCGTCTTGTCAAGGATTGCAGATTCAGTTCGGAACACCTGTCAGCGTATGGACGGAGCTGGTAGCTTCCTTTATTCGGGTCGATATGGCGATCATGGTTGGCGTAAAGTACGAACTGTCTTTGTACACTTTCGAGTTTTTGAACATGAACGTCGTGGTGGGGTAACCAGACTGAGGAAGCAAATTCGAGGTGGGAGCGAACGACCGAATTATACAGCATTTTAGCTGTGTCGACATTAAATCGGCCATAGCATTGACGTTTGATAAACGAAAGCATGGAATGACCCTTCTTCGAGGCTAGCTCAAAGTGCATATTGAACGAAAAGTCATTTTTATAATTTAGTCCGAGATCTTTTACATCGTAAACTCGCTTTATCGGTTTGCCGTTCATGTGGTATTCAGCCAGTATTGGACAGCGGCGGGATATCGTCATCACCTTGCATTTATCTTCATTCAACTCAAAGCCATTTTTGCAGCACCAATCAAAGAAGTTGTTTATTGATTGTTGAAGCGGGCGAGTGTCGTCAATATTGGAAATGTTATTTTGTACAATCTTTTTATCATCCGCGAAATTCAATCCTTTAGTTTGACCGAGTGTGTCATCTGAGTCATTGAAGAACATTAGGAAGAACATTGGCCCGATAATTGAGCCTTGACCAACTCCGGAGTGTACTTCGATTTCTGAGAATAGGCTCGAGTTTATCTTTACCACTTGAATTCGATTGCGAAAGAATGATCGAAGCCATAGCAGTAATCGGTTGCTTAAACGATATTTAGCAGCTGCTAGTTTGAAAAGCAAGAGTACGTAGGATATGACATCGAATGCTTTGCGAATATCGGCATAAAATGTGTCCGTTTGTTTACCGCTAACGAAAGAATCGTGAACCAGCAGGGAGAATTCAATAAGATTCGACTCCACTCTCCTTCCAGGAAAAAAGCCGTGTTGCGTTGGAGATATGTGAGGGTAAATGTTGAATTTCATTTGAGTCAAAATGATGATTTCGAGAAATTTTGCCAAGTTAGGTGAGACATTAACTCCTCGATAGTTAGTGACGTTAGCTTTCTTGCCAGATTTATGGATCGGAGTTAGATGACCAAGCTTCCAGATATCAGGATAACATAGTTCGGACAGCGACTTCTGGTAGATGGTTGCGAGCGGAACACATATCAAATCAGCACATTCTCGAAAAAACAACGGTGCCATTTTGTCGTGACTAATACCTTTGCTTAAATCCATACGCAGCAGGACTAAACGCACTATATCCGGTGTTATTTCGATATTAAGGTAGTTCTCGTCGTTCCTGGAAGTTATGAACGAAAGGAATGCGAGGTCATCATCCTCTTCATTATCGTGCTTCTTATACACTGATGCAAAAAACTTAGCAAACAGATTAGCTTTATCCAAATCGCTCGATGCGCTTCCGTTATCATAAAAAATTGTTGCTGGCAGAGACGTTTTTTTGTACTTGGAGTTGATATAATTCCAGAATTTCTTCGGCTGCTTTTTGTAGTTGAGGGCTAAACCTTTTAAAAATTCATTGAAACTTTCGCTTTGATATGACTCGAATTCTTTCTTAGCTGTTAGAAACCTAGTGTCATCAGCATCGTCACCATTTTTGTGACGCTGGTTCAGTAGCTTACGGTACGCACGATTTCTCCTATTTTTAAGATTGAATAATTTGTTGTCATACCAAACAGGATGGCTCGAGATACGAATTGAAGCTTTCGGAATGAGTTCATCGAAGATGTCATAGCAGGACTTGTAAAATGTGTCGACCATTTCGTTTATTGTTTTATCAGCAAGCAATGTCTCAAAGTTGATATTTGACAAGGCCTCTCGAATCAAATTAAATGGAGCCTTTTTGAAGCAGTAAATTTTCTCTGACGAAGCAGATGGTGGGCAAAACGATGGTTCATATTCAATCATGCAATGAAGTGGTACATGTGCTTTATCTTGTTGTTTTTGAGAAATGAGCGGCAAATCAGCTAGTGTGACCAATGTGAGTTCAGGCATGTTCGTGTATACCAGGTCAAGTACGTTACCAAATTTGTTTTCCGCGTCTGTCATTTGAAATAGGCCACCTTCTAATAATTTTGATGTAAAGTTTCTAGCAATATTTGATTGCATCGATACCGAATCGCCAATACATGGCAGAAAGTCAAATCCGTCGTCGTTAGAGGTCCATTGAACAGATGGCATGTTGAAATCACCAGCTACAAGGAAAATATCGCCGTGTTGTAGCAAGGAATAAGCTTTGATAATCGATGAAAGATGAGCCGAATACACTTCTTCAGTTGAACCCCATTGTATATAGAGTCCGTATATAAAGATGTTCGCCGATTTAAGGCTCAATTTCACGCAAATGGCCTCTAATTGCTCAATCTCAGGAATCACAACAATGTCAGAATGAGCTTTCGAATCAACTGCAATTAAAACTCCTCCGGCTCGTATAGCAGTAATGCTAGAGTCTGAGCGGTCTTTCCGATAAACCGTGTAACGACTGTCGAAGAACTCCCCATTGAATTTGTTTTTGTCGAGCCATGTTTCGGATAAAATGATAACGTCATAGTCACATGATGTGGTTGAGAGAAGAATTTGATCCTTCTTAGCGGTCATGCCTCGAATGTTATTATAGTGAAGCGACAAATATTTCGGTGTCGTGGTTACATGAGGAGTAGGATCTGGTGAGGGGGACAAAATTGAAATGACGGGATTTAATTCAATCGATGCATCACTCTCATCGATTACGTCGATCTGCTGTCTAAAAAAGTAATTTTGTTTTTTATGATCCATGGCTTGATGCGTATATGATGTGGCCAGAAATCAGACTTAGTAATTATCTCACCGACTTTGTCACTAGTTTCAACCTTGAAATTGACGTAACTCAATGTAGCGATGTCTTGTCCTTTTTTGACTAATCTGCGAACTCTCACATCAGTTTTGTTGATACGGGCATTGTCAACTAGATAATCGATAATGTTATCCGACGTAACTTGAACGTCGATTGGTGACAAATGAAAATGAGTGTTGAATGATGTTGATTCAATGCTTGAGCCTAACAAGTGAAGACTCTTATGCGTATTCCCACTCGCATTGGTTTGTTCGCTGGTCGGTTGAGTCAATACTTGGTTTATTGCCGAATTAAGTGGAGTAGAGTCATATTTATTAGAAGTTACAAGCGTGGATGGTTCTTTAGGTATGGTCATGTCTTTAGATTCATCGTCTGCATCGAGATACGTTTGGTAGCGATTTCGTAGCATTTGCGTTGTCTGTTCATCGGAGTTGAATTTTTTGTGGAGTTCGCTGACATTCGATTCTAGTTCGAGAAGTTTTTTGCTAATGTTGTCGCATTTGTCATCGATTACATGTAGGTTATCTAACGCAATAGAATCCAACACTGGCGAGCATAGCTGTTGATTAATTCTGTTCGGATCGGACTCCTTCAAAACTGATTCGATTCGTAGCACTGCTTCAGTATTATCATTCAACTTGCGGTTCAGGTGATCGAATGATGCCCAAGTATTGCGTTCAAAGCCGTGTAACAAGTGATATAGTTCACTGTTATCAGTTGAGAGTAGCGATTGATCGACAGAGAATGACCAATTTTGAGGGTCAGATATTGGTGGCGCTTGGTATCCCTTTTTCTTTGTTGAACTGTGACAGGCACTATGATGGATGTCAGGTGTCGACGGCATATGAATTTTTCCTTGAAGTTGATTCAATTTCTCTAAAATCGAAGATGTTACTTGCGTGTCGGATGATGATTTGGAATTAAATCCATGGTCGACTTTTGCGTGTAAATTGGTAACATTTCGATTAATCGTAGCAAACTGAGTCATTATACTATTGTCATAGCTATGGTCGGTCGTGGGTAACAATCGCTTAATTTCCTCGTTGGAATTGTTGAGATGAGTAAAGTTTTCATTCAACTTCTGCAACGTAGACAATATATCTGACATAATTGCATTGTCATTGCACTCAGGTTCGTTATTTTGTGCAACGTGACCCACTGCAGCAGTATCGTTTGATCTGCGAAGACTTTGCTTAAACTTGGTAACACGATCGATGCATCTCCGGCACATGAAAAGTGCATTCGAGGATGAAAGTACTTTAAGGGCATGTTGTGATGATAGTTCGAAGCACTTTGAGTTAAATTTTTTTCGCAGAAGTAGCAGTGTATCAGCAACTTGTCTGAATTCCTTGCGACGAAGCAAACATCAGTGCACACATGGTTGTTGGCCATTCTCACGGATGACGTGCAGTTTTTTCTGAGCTGGGTGGGCACTTAAGCGGCGATAGATGTACGTTTTGGTATCCAGTTGTTGAAAGAATATGAAACGATAACAACAAAACGAGATTTCGCACAGATTTGGCCCAAAAGGAAAATTAAAAGCAATCCCCTACCTGCAAGCAAGTGGTCTAACTACGCCAGGATCGTTATCAGCCTTAGTGTAACCCAGTATGAATTATTGCGCCACAAAAAGTCCCTGCTTAAGCAAGAACGAAATAGCTCTGGACTGTGCACACTCCCAACACCGAACTGTGATTCAATAGCTCTGGACTATGTGCACTCCCAACACCGAACAATTGTTGTTGCAGCAAAGTCCACGAGAAAGTATGTTTTCATCAATTTAAAATAACCGCCTTGCAAAAATTAGTGGCTACAAATGCAGACGGCTTCGACCAAAAAATATGACAGCTAAACAAACGCGCCTTTGAACAGATTTTTGCGAATCAAAACAAAAACAAATTCAACAAAACTTCGACATCACTCGCCACTGAGAAGGCCACTCAACAAGCTGAAGCGTACAGGATGTACAAATTCCAAAGCGTACAGAAGCTAACCAGAGACTTCCGATGTCAATTTGTCATAAGTTCGCTTGTTTACATTCAGTCCACTTGATGCAGGTAAACCGGTAGACGACCCGTTATTTCGAAATTCAACATTTACCAAATTACAAATTTAGTGGTTTGCCTCCTTCAAACTATGGAATTTCACCAAATCTACGTCGTATCAGAATGAGCACACCATTCAACATTCGTCTAACTTTAAATTTTTTTAATTCACATGTTTTACTAGGACTTTTGCGGAAAACAAGCAGCAGCGATGTAAACACGTCTAATATCAAAAACTTGCAAGGTTCGTTTTACGAATGGTATGATTTTACAGAGTCAAAAAATAGACCGAATATCGAGCAGCGAAAGCTTAACTTTCTAAAAGACTTTAAATTCGAAACAGTGCTGCCTGAAACGGTTTCAGTATTCATAAATAAAATGCGTACCGGTGCTGCCGCTGGACCAGATGGCATCACCGTGAAATTTCTAAAACGATATGAATTCTTGTTGTTAGGTTGTTTAACGCGGCTAATTAATGATTCCATTGAGACATCTCGTTTCGATGAAGTTCTTAAACATGCTAAAGTTGTTGTTTTAGCAAAAGAAGGTGATTTAACGAACATGAGCAACTATAGACCAATCTCACTGCTTCCTTCTCTGGCTAAGCTCTTAGAAAAAGATTCTGTACGAGCAATTGTACGCGAAGCTCGATGCAATGAAATTCTTTGAAATAAAACAATTCGGCTTCGTTAAGAAGTCAAGCACCGAGAGAAACGAATTTGTTGACTTTAAGAAAGCGTTTGACTCAGTCAACCATCGAATACTGTTGAAAAAGCTTCAGACATTAGGTCTAAGCGGAACAGCGTTCGAACTTGTAGGCAGCTATCTGAAAAATAGAAAGCAATTTGTTAGCATAGATGGTGCAAATAGTTCTTCCTTGGAAGTAACGTGTGGTGTACCACAAGGCTCCACTTTATCTTCTTTGATGTTTGTTGTGTTCTTATATGATTTGTTTGATGGAGGTTTCGAAGGAAATGTTTACCTATACGCCGATGATACAGTATTTCAGTACTCCGCTGAAACAATTGATGCGTTACAGAGTTCAATGCAACGTGATCTTGAAACTTTGTTGAGATGGTCAAAGCAGAATTCCTTGTCAATGAGACTAAAACTAAATATATCGTCTTCAAAAACAAATCTTGTAGACTTCAAACTGTCATATGAGGGTATAATTCTTGAAGAAGAAGTGATCATGAAACATCTTGGACTTATGCTCAACAAGGAGTTTACATGGAACGATCATAACAATAGAGTAATAAAAAAAATTACCCCGATTATAGTACCTTCAGACGCCTAAGATGGTTGTTGCCAGAGAGGGTTTTGTTTAATCTTTATTACTCCTACGTTCACTCGCACTTGAGCTACCTCAATCCGGTATGGAATTGTGTTCCTCGTTATTTGATGGATAAGCTGCTTCTTCTTCAAAAGAAAGCCTTAAGAAACATACACGGGATTAAGAATGGTGAGTCGGTTAGAGAATTTTTCAAACCCTCAATCCTTCCGATTGAATATTTCCATAGATACCAAACAATCATGCTAACTTTTTCAATGAAGAGCGGCCTAATTAAGCATAGTAGAGAAATTCAGACTTACTCAGATATACATAATCACTTCACTAGAAGCAAGCACCTCTTTCATCCATCCTTCTCTAGATCACAATTTGGCCAACATACTATCTCAAATCGCGGTTTCCGACTGTATAATGATCTTCCGCAAGAGTTTCACCTGATTGAATCTCTACCCGCATTTAAGAAAACGCTAAAGGAATACCTGTTTAATCAGTTCAATGATTCAATGAACTATTGTGTCGTCTAGTCATGCCATTACTCTCTTCCCACATGTGGAAATTTTAAAACAAATGCTTGAAACAAGAGGAAAGTAAAATAGATGGATTATTACAATTTTTTTTTTTTTTTGGTTAGACCATTTTCTATTCTCTTTCTTGTATTTTGATTAATGGATTTTCTTTCTTTTCTTCAGCCGAGCTTACTTAGAAAAGTAACAAAAAACGGCTAAATTTTGATTATTTTAGATTTATTTAATTGATTAATTTTATCTAATATAAAATGTACGATTTAATGGATTCATTTGATCACAACAAAAACCTTTTTAAAGGTAGAGTGTGACGCAGTTCGTAAGTCCGCTTCCAAAATGAATGATATCGCTTGAGGTGACGCTATGGTGGGTCCGGCATTTGTGGCGCAATTTTTTTAACACAACGTAATTTTGTTTTAAAAAAAGCGCTCTAATTTTTACAGGAAATTAAAACTTTGAACAGAGGATTCCATTCAAAGAAACTTCTGCGTATTATCTGCGATAGCGTCACCTCAAGCGATATCATTAGTTTTGGAAGCGGACTTACGGACTGCGTCACACTCTACCTTTAAAAAGGTTTTTGTTGTGATATCAGTCGTTTTGGAAGTTTTCAGTTGTTGATAAATATTCTTTTTTTTTGAAAAAAGTTTTCTCAGAAAAGAAAATTTTCTTGGAAAAAAAATTTCTCCGAAAAAAATTTTCTCCAAAAAAATTTTATTCTAAAAAGTTTTTTCTCCGAAAAAAATTTGTTCTCCAACACCTTCGGCTACCATCGGAACACTTCGTATCACCTTCGGAATACTTTGTGTCACCTTCGCCTTCCTTCGGAACATTCCGTGTCACCTTCGGCTACCTTCGGAACACTTCATGTCACCTTCGGAACACTTCGTGTCACGAATTCTTCCCACCGATTCATATAACTTTCCTGAAGATACCAACTGTCTAGGTATTCTTATATAGAATTTAGCAAAAAATCCAAGATGGCGCCGCTATGACAGCTGGCTGCCATTTTCTAATGATACCAAAAAATTCTCCTGATGAAACTCTATAACTTTGTAGAAGAAATCGTCTCTCTAAGTAGCGTCATTCCGGAGCTAAAATTCGAAAAGCGAAAAAGCATAAACGAAAATCCAAGATGGCAGCCATTTTTTAATAATACCAAAAAATTCTCCTGATGAAACTCTATAACTTTCTTGAAGAAACCAACTCTCTAAGTGTTATCATTCTGGAGCTAAAAATCGAAAACCCAAAGAAGCATAATTTATACCTTACAAAAATCCAAGATGGCGTCACTTTGGCAGATTTCCGAAAATCCCAAAAAATTCTCCTGATCAAACTCTATAACTTTCCCGAAGAAACCAACTCTCTAAGTATTGTCATTCCGAAGCTAAAATTCGAAAACCAAAAAAAATCTAATTTATTGCTTGGGAAAATTCAAGATGGCGCCAGTTTGACTGCTGGTAGCTATTTTCTTAAGATCCCAAAAAATTCTCCTGACCAAACTCTATAACTTTACCGAAGAAATCAACTCTCTAGCTATCGTCACTTCGGAGCTAAAATTCGAAAACTCCGAGCATTACCTAAATTGACCACTTGTCCACCTGCCACGGCTTTTCCAGAATTTTCCCAGAAAAGCGGCATATGAAATTTTTCATTTGGGGCCGAGACTGACGTTCCCTGAAAATTTTAAGGAAATCGCTCAAGCGGTTCTCGAAAAAAAAGTAGATAGATACATAGATAGATCGTTGACACACCACAAAGGGATGAAATTGTTATTGCTTGCAAAGCAGATTTGACCATCAATGTATGGAAATTGGTCATCTTTGATTGGCGATATCTCATCCAATTTTCAACCGATTTTGATGAGTAAGGGCTTGCTTGAAAGCTTCTGCGATTTGGAGGGGAAGGGGGGCGAGGGGAAAAACTCAAAAGTTCGCCTATATATGGCTCCTTGTCCCAAAGGTTTTTGTATGGAGTTTTTTGGGTTTATGGACGTTTTTTTGGGGTGTGGGACTGCGTCACGCCTTCCGCTACCGCTGCGGGCATGATTTATGTCATCGACCCACTCTATCATTCCATTTTAAAAGCAAATCATAGCGACCTATCTATCCAGATATTTATAAATATAAGCAAAATTCTAAAAGGACCAATATTCGCTATTAGACCAGCTCGGTACCTATGCTACCTGGAAGATCTATTCGGCTATTTTGTGGCATTTTTGATGCTCTACATTTCGCTGGAACATCATTTTCAAAACGGGTTTTATTATAATTTAAGATATTATCTACTGAACCGGCCAGGGTGACTTCTTACCAGGGCCGGCCGGCACCCCTGACCACGTATTCGGACTCAGCTTTTTTATGTTTTACACTTTCTACACCCATTCTATCACAGATATTAAAAGTTCTAAAACTCGATACGCCTCGATTCGGTTGTCTTTTAGTGAAGTGACGTCAAATTAAAACTTGTTCGATAATTGGTACCAAATACGTGTATATTTCACTCGTATACCAGTGAGTAATATTATTTGTAAGTATACGTTTGTAGATGATTTTTGAAAGAGTAAAAATCGTTCAGAGAGGTTGCTATCAATTTTTTGATTCGTCATGGTGACCGTAGTGTGTAAAAATATTGATATCTTATCGATGAATGTTATGTCGCGCTGAGCCGAGAGAGTAAGTATTACAGCTGTTCGAGTTAAGTTGTAAAATCAATGCTTGAAATCATTACGTTGTTTAATATTCACTGAAATTATTGTGTCAATAGTTTGATCATTATTGAAAAAAATATCAAGTTCAAGGCAACAAGATCAATTTTAATTCACGATCGTTGTCATGGTCGAAAAACGCACCGGGACCGGTTCGAAAGAAGTTGAAAATGTCGATTTTGGTGGTAAACGGAAGACTGAAGAAAGTCAAGAACCATTAAAGACGTTGACCGCTTTCTTCACCGTTGAACCTATTCTGCTCATTCAAATGTCTACAGCGATTTTGGCTTTTATGGCAGTTCAGGATTTTCTTTTCGAAAAAGCGTGTAAAGTAAATTTTGGATATAGCGAGGAAGTCTGTGCTGCGTTGAAGTCTGGGTGAGTTTTGCGTAGTTTGAAGCTTGCAGGCAAAAATTGCCATACAAAATTCTTTGGGACAGGGAACTATATATAGGCAAACTTTTGAGTTTTTTCCTTCTTCCTCCTCCAAATTATTTTTAAAAACTAGACTCATAGAGTTGTCGAAAAAAGACTGGCGGCCGGCGGCTAGATTGGCTAAGCCGTTCAAAATAATGTGGCGGCGTCTGACCGTCGCCGCTGTCAAAAAAGTCGGCTGGCGGCGGCTAAATGACAAATTCTTGTTTCAAAAAAATATACATTTTTGACAACTCAATAAAGAAAAGTGGAATAAAAAGGAAAATTAAAGCAGGTTAGTTTCTTTGCTGAACTATCAAGCAATGCACTTGCTAATTTTATGTGGAGAAAACTAAAAATGTGATTCATCTAAATCACTTTAATTCCAACTCACTGAAAGTATTCTTATTAAACGGGACATTATCGATTGGCATATGTTGTGCTGAGAGATATTAATAATTATAAACGTCTAATGTCCGTCTGTTTATCTATGTGTCTATTCGTCTATTTATATATTTATGTATTTATAAGTCTGTCTGTCAGGATCCCGTTATTTTTTCGTTTAATTGCGTTTACACTGGCGAAGAAAACACTTTTTGATATGTTGTTGGGGATGGTGCAAAACGTCGAGAAAAACATGTTCCGGGGTTAATATTGTTCTGAAATAAGGGAGTTATGGGTCAAGAAAGGGTGAAAATTGAAAATCGGCCAAAAGTCAGTCAAGATGACGTCTTAGAGATTTGGTCGGGGAAGCAAAGTCTTAGAGTTTTTGATGGCCTACAACTTTGTGGAAGAAAGTTTTTTGATCCGACTTCATGCGGAGGAGCTAGGCAGCAAAAACTGTCAAAATTTTTGGGTTTCCTCACTTTGTTGTTAGGGAACATTTGCTGTTGGACAAAGTAGAGATACATTTTGAGTGCCAATCGATAGTGGAGGCTTGGGGCAATAAATTTGCTGAGCAATGTTGGGTGAAAAAGTTTCATACTCCCGAGCTATAGGTCGTTCTTTGGCGATTTTATCCAGAGCTGGAGCACTTATTAACCCATATCTCGGCCGGTATTTGCCGGAATGAGGTCAGTGAGGTGTCAAATGAAAGGTTTCAGCAGTGTGAAGGTAGCGGAACCGATTTTAAGGTCCAGGGTCGTTCAAAGAGGCAAAAATGGACAAAAATTTGCTCCGCTGCCCGAAAATTACTGAAAAATTAATTTTTGATATATTGTCGGGTACTGCGCAAAACGTCGAGAAAACATGTTTCGGGGTGGGATATTGTTCTGAAATAAGAGAGTTATGGGTAAAAAACGGGTCATGTGTCAGAGTAGAATACGTAGCAAGTGCAACGCTGAATACGGGGAACTTGAAATACGGGGAACGTTGAATACAGGGTAAGTGGAATACGGTGAACGTTGAATAGGGAAGTGGAATACGGGGGAAGTAGAATAAGGTGGAAGTGGAATACGGGGAACGTTGCATACGGTGAACGTGGAATACGGTGAACGTTGAATACGGGGAACGTTCAACACGGTGAACGTGGAATACGGAGGAAGTGGAATACGGTGAACGTTGCATACGGTGAACGTTGCATACGGTGAACGTTGCATACAGGGAAAGTGGAATACGGGGAACTTGGAATACGGGGAAAGTTGAATACGGTGAACTTTGCATACGGTGAACATGGAATACGGTGGAAGTGGAAAACGGTGAACGTTGAATACGGGGGAAGTGTAATACGGGGGAAGTGGAATACGGGGAAGTGGAATACGGGGGAAGTGCAATACGGGGGAAGTGGAATATGGCGAAATAGAATGCGGGGAACGTGGAATACGGGGAAAATTGAATACGGTGAACTTTGAATACGGGGAAATTGGAATGCGGTGAACGTTGAATACGAGGTAAGTGGAATACGGGGGAAGTGGAATACGGGGAACGTTGCATACGTTTTACGTAGGAAGTGGAATACGGGAGAAGTGTAATACGGGGGAAGTGGAATACGGGGGAAGTGGAATACGGGGGAGATGAAATACGGGGGAAGTGGAGTAATTTTGCGACAAAAAAAGTGTTTTGATTTATAGTGCCTTTCTCGCCCATTTGGATTTTAGTATTATTAGTGGTAATATCAACGAAGTGATTTAATGACAAGAAACATTACGCATCATTATTTAAAACGAGAAAAAATATGCTTTGACTCTCTGAATAGACAACACGCGAAAATGATAAAGCCTGCGTAGCCCCTAGGGGCGGGGGTTCGACTAGTAAACATATATGAGCAATTCCACGGTCCGCTTCGTTCCCACGCGTGAAATTCTCAGTAGTTACCAAATAAAAGCAATAGAAAAGTTACTAATCTCTAGTTAAAGGATCAGTACTTCTGATGCAGCATTTTGTATGAATATCTTTTCGTAACAACTGAGCATTTCGAGCGTTGGAACGGAGTTTTCGTGGAATGGCCCATATACAGCGAGTTAAAGCGATAAAAATGACAGATGTTCACATACCCCATTTCATAATTTTTCTTGACATAAAATTGGCGAATTCACAGCCTGACAGTTCAGCAAAGAACCAAAAAAACTCAAATTTTGACGCAAGCCGATTTCAGCGCTGAAGGTGTGGATTCTAAAAATCTCGGAAGACTTTTTAGTTCTCATGTACAATGAGCAAAACGTGATTTTACTTGCTGTCAAATAT
>WJQU01006006.1:4272-20646 GCA_029228625.1 Pseudolycoriella hygida
TTTTTCCTTAAATACTTATTTCTATCATCCCACTCTCATCATGGGTTTAACAACGTTTCTTTGTGCCACAATATTTGACACATATTTATTCTATTTTGTATATTTAAAATATGATGCATAATGCATTTCCTTTCATTGGTCAGTATAACAAAAATAAACTCATTACCTGACTAATATTATTTGACATTCTAAATCATTTTTCAAGTGCATGCAAGCCGCATAGCATGCCTGTTATTGATATTTACGTTATCGCTTGTTGCTCAAGTGCTTATTTATCTTTTTGTAATTTGTTATGAATATCGTTTGGTGTTTTTGGTTTAAATTATGACCCAATCGATATTAACACAATCAATTCATTTATTCTTATATAACTCAGTTGCATGAGAGTTTCCGTTAATAATTTTCATACAATTCTGTTGCATGAGAATTTAATGTTAATCAATAATCTTAAAATAATTTTATGTCCTGAATGGACACAGCATTAATAATTTAATTCAATTAAACAATATACGGAAACGTCTGCATTCCAATATATTCATATTCTTTAACGTTCATATTGAATATGACACCGGATAAATGGTATGCAACTTGACCGTGAATATTGTGCATGCATATTATTATGCTTATCGTTTTAACCCATATAAATTTAATATTGCAATGTAAATTTGTTATGTGAATAAAAATGTTAAGGAATTTTACTTGCTAAACATATTTCGTGAATCTTGTATTCATCTCCCAACATTTTATCTTTAGCCAATTTTCCTTCTATCTGCAGGAATCGGGCGATAGCCTGTCCTTTTGATTCGCCAAATCTATCTGGTCCTTCAGGATGAGCTTTGAATGGTATTGCTACCAATCTTCCATCACTTTTCACCTTCAAAGTTGAATCGAAAATATTTTCACACTCCAACTCGTCCTGAGACAATGCCCTTTGTTGATGGATTTCTTCCATTTCCCAGAACTTAGCTAGATCGTATTTTACGTCATCCACAGTGTTTAGAAAACATTTCACTTCTTTGGCTGGACATGACGAGTCAACCTTCCCAGGCATTATCCAACGCAATTGCGTTTGTTGTGCCATCGGTTGTCCAGCATGTCCTTTAATTAATCCGGGCATGAAAATCTCCACAATTGCGTCCATTCCAAGCAATGCGTCTATTGAACCTGGTTTGTTGAATTTAGGATCTGCCCACACTAATTTTTTAATATGAGTCCAATTTTTTGTGTTCATACTGCAGCTCGGTAACATTTTTGCCAATGATTTTAGGACATAAAAATCCAATTCCATCGAGAATTCCGAGTCAAAACGAGGTCTGAACAAAAAATGCACCTTTTTTAGAGGTTCACTATGCACACCACTGAGACATTGTATCATCCGATTTGTTTTATCCGGTTTTAGTTGTAATAGTACTGCTGCCTTTTCGGTAACCAATGGTCCTAACGTGTGATAATATACAACTTGTTTAGCTGAATGCTCAGCGAAGACTGACTTTATTAAAACAGGTACATATATGTATTATGGTGACAATGATATAATGACAAAACATATTGCATACTATGATATTATAATCCTTCTACCCTGGAGTCATTATTAGTGCTGTGGCCAACAGGGTTTGGTATGGGACTTGTTCAAATGTTCCGCAAGCAGTTGTCAGAATTGTATTTTGTGAACTTCTATCCTCATGCAACCATGTACTGTGGTTCTTTTTACACTTTTCGCAAATTTTGTCACACTTGGTGGTGTTGTCATGCGATTTTAAGCACATTTTACACATCTTAAGTTTTTTAACCAGGTCAAATCGTTCCTTTGGAGTCATCGACTTCCATTTAGGGCAAATGTAGATCGTGTGGTTTTCATTGCAGACCACACGCGTTGATTCGACCGACGTTTGATATGTTTTTAACGCCTTTTCAGAGTTGTTTGCTTGTAGTGGACGACTCTAGACGTTCCAGCATCCTAAACTGTTCTTCCAAGAATTCTTTGAATTCCGCCCATGATGGAATTTCAGTTGATTTGCCGAGACGCTTTTCCCAATCTTTTTGCGATTTGTCGTATGCCGGTTGGTGATGGCTTCGACCACAGAGTCCTTTCCACAGCCGATGGTATTCGCGTAAATGAGTCATGTAACAGATGAATAGTTTGTTTCACAACACATTTATTCTTCATTTACTACGTTTTACAACATGTTGTTGATATGATTTCGTCACATCAGCAAAATATGGAATTGTATTTCAATTGTCAGTACCCGGCGTTGCGCGGGATACGACAACACACGCTCTCAAGATTGAGATTTATTTACAGAAGGGAAAATAATCGCTGAATCTCCTGAAGGCGTTGCAGATAGGACTTGTTAAATTCTGTAGTGAATAAAACGCTCTGGTTTACGGGTTAATAATAAACTGAACTTTATTCTAACAAATACTCTTTTTTTATAGCAATAATATTCTTCCCCACTAAGATTCAAATTCCCACGTGCCAACAAAACGAAATTATTCGACAAATAAGAACTGCATTGTAATGCTTGTTCTAAATGTAAGAAATGCATTGTAATTATAAGAATGCTTTTAAACGCTTTTTCGTGTTGATTACATTTCACTTATTAAACGCGTCATGTGTAAAAATGTTTATGTGTGAATATACCATTTTTGGTTGAATAATTGTTTATAAACAAACTTATAATTTTTAGGTTGACCGTTTGTTAATAAACAAAATATTTTATGAAATTATGCTTGTCATTATGAATTATATTAATTAAATGGGAATAAACAAATGCACGTGCATTCAATAAATTTCAATATATGCAACATTGTATGCATTTTTGTTACATTTCTTTTCTTTCGTGTGAACTAATTTAAGTCAGTGCCCTTAAATGGACAGTCTGCAAAACAAAAGATAAAAAAAATTTAGGTAATACAACTTGACCTTAGTATACGTAACTTAACTCAATAGTTTCATCAACATGCCATGCCCACGTCCGTGTGTGTCTGCCGGTTGTATGTACCATAATTCCTGTTGCATCAGATTTACTCGTCATCCGATGAACTGTTTCCATTTGCCCACGGTTTCATGCGATCCGCAGGTACTGATGTCTCTGTGGGACTCTCTCCTACGCCGATCTTTTGTACCATGTACCGATCATTTCTTAGCACTTTCACCACCTCGTATGGCCCAATGAAATTAGATCTGAATTTGGCTCCTCGCTCGTGTTTCATTCTCTGAATTGCTACCATATCCCCCGATACGTACAATTGTGGTGTCTTGCGTTTTTTGTTGTAC
Source organism: Pseudolycoriella hygida (assembly GCA_029228625.1). Classification (NCBI taxonomy): domain Eukaryota; kingdom Metazoa; phylum Arthropoda; class Insecta; order Diptera; family Sciaridae; genus Pseudolycoriella; species Pseudolycoriella hygida. The sequence continues at coordinate 7,550 of WJQU01006006.1, forward strand.
TGCTTACGGTTTTCCAATTGAATTTTCTGGATGCATGTCGCTCCACGCTCTCTGTCCTCTTTACGACTATCCTGGAAATCATTAATTAATTCATCTTGTAGTACCTCGAAAAGTTTCATGTCTTCTTTATTTCGCATCTTAGTCCCGTCTAGTAAAGTCTAGTCTTTCATATTTGTAATTTCATTATTTATATAGTCAAATAACACTTTCACAATAATAAAAGGCATTTATTTATTTTTTTTTGTGATTTACTTCGAATTTCTTTAATATAATTACCATAACCAGCTCTCCGGGTGCTGGGCGACTGTACTAAATAATTTTTATAGACATTGTTTGGAAATGTTATTTATTTACACTATGTTGCAATTTTCATGTTATTTAAATGTGTGATAAATTAATTCTGGATTTATAATTTTCGCGTTTCTTAACACGGTGATTGTTTATTTTATAACATTTTAACAATAATTTGATAAGAAGCACCATTAGAATTGCAACTAATAACCATGACAAAGTGTCTTTATGGTTATCTATTGTGTCCGTAATTGTCACTATATTGGTGTCAGAGTTCGAATTGAGACTAGAGTCCTGCGAAGTGGACGCGGTTTTTGAAGGATATTTACCCATTTTTCGATTGTTATTTTGTAATTAATTGTAGATTTATTCACTTTATTTTATATACGGTCGCCACGGTGTCACGGTCGCCATGTAATAAGGACGAAAGTCCTTATTGATACTTGTTTTATTTAAAACATTATTTTACTTATAAAACTTATAACTTTATTTTATAACGGTTACATGGTTATATTTAACTAGTCGAACCCCCGCCCCTAGGGGCTAAGCAGGCTTTATCATTTTTCCTTTAACATTTACGGGTATGTTACGTAGTCGAAACCCCCGCCCCTAGGGGCTACGCAAGCAAATAATTTTTCGTTTTAAATTAGGATGCGTAATGTCGAAGGTCGTTATATTTATTCGTTGATATTACCGCTAATAATACTAAAATCCAAATGGGCGAGAAAGGCACTATAAATCAAAACCTTTTTTTGTCGCAAAATAACTCCACTTCCCCCGTATTCCATCTCCCCTGAATTCCACTTCCCCGTATTCCACGTTCACCGTATGCAACCATTCCCGTATTCCACTTCCCCCGTATGCAACGTTTACCGTATTCCAAGTTCCCCGTATTCCAAGTTCACCCTATTCAACTTTCCCCGTATTCCAAGTTCACCGTACATTCAACTTTCCCCGTATTCCAAGTTCACCGTACATTCAACTTTCCCCGTATTCCAAATCACTGAAGAAAGGCCTATATCTCGGAAGAGGAAAAGTTTTTCACCCAACATTGTTCAGCAATTTCGTTGTCCTAAGCCTCCACTAACGATTGGCACTCAAAAATTATCTCTACTTGTCCAACAGCAAAAGTTCCTTAACAAAAATGTTATGCTTTTTGATGTTGTCACGTTAACTAATTTTTTGTTTACATCTAATTTGTTTATCGTTGTAAGATAATTGTTAATGTAAGAGTAGAGAAAGGTTTGAAGAAGAAGCTGTAATGTAAACAGAAAATGTCTTTAATGTTGCAATGGATATATTAAAACGCCAACGGTTGCTATAAGACTAAAATTTTATTAACAGAAACAATTCCAATATCGAATACATATTATGTTTGTTCAGCATAATGTCTGTTTACATGTTTATAATTTATGGTTTCCGTTGCTAACTAATTTACTTTAACACTTTCCCTTAATGATAATTTGTAAAAAGTTTCATTACAAAAGTAAAGACATTCAAACATTCAACGGAACCAACAATCAAAAAATATAATTTTCATTTTTACATTACATGAACACAATTATATCAAAAACATAAATTCATTCGCAAATTTCGTCAGCTTGGTTCATAGCCCTCCGTTAATGTGAAAACTAAAAATTATCAAACTTTGCCGGTATTTCCATTCATTTTTCTTTCGTGATTTTCCTTAATTCGCTTCGAATGATTCCGATATACGAACACGATAAACTCAAAAATTTTGATTCCACAAATTATTGAAGTTAACACCAACATTTCGAGATCGTATGTCTCAAAACCGTTTTCAACTATAACGCTGTTATTAATTTGTCCGTTTGAATCAATATTCGCACTAGGATTGGATGAAAACCAATTTCCCATTTTAATTTTACGTGGAGTAATTTGCTCCTTAACGAATTTTAATTTCAATAATAATCCGATTACTATAGCTTGTCAACTTTGACTAATCAATTGAATGGAAATATCAACTATATCAACTAAAATAGAAATCAAAAAAAAAATTACTAAGCAATTACTGTTCAGTTACCCCAAAAAAAACAAATAAGTCAGCTTTAATTTCAGTTTTAATTTCAAAACAAGCCCATACCTCTTGCACAAAAATTATTTTTTTCTTTCGTTACGGCTTTTGTGAGTGCATCAGCGACATTCAAATTAGTTGGCACATGCTCAAGTTCAATGACTCCCTCCTCAATTCTTTGGCGCATGTGGTGATAGCGGATGTCGATATGCTTGGTTCTCGGCCTGTAGGCATCGCTGAGAGCCAATTTTTGGGCACTCTCGTTGTCACAAAGTACCCTCGTTGCACTCTTTGAATTGTTTTCTAACTCTGAAGATAATTGTTTCAACCAAATTACCTCACATATGGCCGAGGACATCGCCATATATTCGGCCTCAGTACTTGACAGCGCCACTGTGGATTGACGTTTACTCTGCCAACTGACCGCTGCATTTGACATGACAACAACATGACCCGTACATGACCGACGTTTATCGATGTCTGACGCCCAATCGGCATCAGTGTAGCAATGAAGCAACGATTTAGATCTGGAAAATTTCAATTTAAAATTAGCAGTGCCCTTCAGATACCTGAAGATTCTTTTGACGGCTCTCCAGTGAGCCTCTCCATGAATTGCATTGAACCGACTGACATCATTTACAGCGAAGGCGATGTCAGGCCGTGTACATTGGGCCAAAAATAGGAGACTGCCCACCGCTTCTTGAAAAGGTACTGTTCCAACCAACGATGTTTCATCTGTGACCATTTTTATTGATAGCTTTTCGTGCGTGTCGCTTGGGGTGCTAACTGCTTTGCTATTTTCCATGCCAAAACGAACCAACATGTCCTTTATGTAGGCTTCTTGATCGAGCTCTATGCCAAACGTCCCTTGTTTGATTCTCATTCCCAAACAGCTTTCAATTGGTCCCACATCCTTCATCATAAAGGTTTGATTCAAGAAAGACTTCACCTCATTCAGCTCATTTTGATTTTCAAAAAAAATCAAAAAATCATCAACATATATGGCAACAAATAAGTTTCTCTTCATGTTAAAATAGATGCACGGATCAGATTTGCACTTACGCAGACCAAATTTGTGTAGAGCTGAATCCAATTTAAGATTCCACAATCGTCCTGCCTGTTTTAGCCCATATAGGGCACGATTTAGTTTGCATACTTTTCCGGTCCCATCGTCGAAACCTTGCGGTTGTTCCATATAGATTTCTTCATCCACCTCTCCTTGTATGAAGGCAGTTATGGCATCAAGTTGATAACATTTCAAATTATTCTCGACTGCCAATGCGAAAAGAAATCTTAATGACGTGTATCTCACCACGGGTGCGAAAGTTTCTGTGTAATCCAACCCTGGCTTCTGAGAACATCCTTTAATCACGAGCCTAGCTTTATATCTCGCAATTTCACCGTTCTGATCTCTTTTGAGTTTGAACACCCACTTGTTTTTTATCGCTTTCTTTCCCTTGGGCAATTCTGTCAATGTCCAGGTTTCATTCAATTTATGAGATTCCATTTCTTCGTTCACGGCTTCAATCCAATTTTGTCTTTCATCACTTGACGTGGCCTCGTCATATGATTTTGGCTCTACAAAGAACGCATAATAAACTAGATTCAATGGAGTAGTTACCTCGGGAATTTTGCCCCTCTTTGACCTAATGGGAGATGTATCATTTTTCTTTTCATCTTCCTCATCTTGTAGGGTCTCGTCCGACGGTATATAGGTTTTATCATTCGGGTCATCAAACGTCTCGTCCATATCAGAGAAACTGTCATCGATGACAATTGTTTCCATAACTTCATTTGATGCTTTCCCCATTGAATCATCTCCACCTTCGTTTGTAATTTGACTTTGTATTAAACAATCATTTTCAATATTAACAATTACCTTTTCTTGAGGTTTTTCCAAAAATTTAACATCTCTACTAATAGTCAACTTACGCGTCTTTGGGTCTATGCACCTGAATCCTTTAACGTCATCTGGATAGCCAACAAAGATCAATTTACTTGCCCGATTGTCCCATTTTCTTCTTTTTTCTTGTGGTATGTGCACCATAACCTCAGCTCCAAAAATCTTCAATTCTGAAATATCAGGTTTCTCACCTTCGTACAATTCATGTGGTGAAACATTTCCTGTGCTGTTCACGCTTCTATTCAGGATGTACGCGGCCATATGTATAGCCTCTGCCCAGTATGGTTTTGGCAATTTTGCGTCAAGGAGAAGACATCTTGCTTTCTCTGTGAGGGATCTGTTCATGCGCTCGGCTACACCATTTTGCTGAGGAGTGTAAGCGTTACTAAATTGATGACGAATACCATTTGAATTGCAGAAATTCGTGAATTCTTTTGAGTCATATTCTCCACCGTTATCACTACGAACCATTTTAATCTTTGGCTTCCTGGCCGTATCATCCTTGCTGATGTCTTCCACCAGGGTTCCAATTTTACACCCAGTTTGGTTTTCTACAAGGGCCTTAAATTCTTTAAATTTTTGTAATACTTCAGATTTTTGCTTCATAAAATAAACAAATGTTTTCCTTGAGAAATCATCAATGAAAGTAACAAAATACTTAGCATTTCCAATAGATCGAGTCTCCATTGGACCATTAACATCTGTGTGTATTATTTCCAAAATTTTCGTAGCTCGTGATTCACTTGATTTGAATGGTAGCCTTGTCATTTTCCCAGCGCTGCATGTCTCACAGTTTTTTATATCTGAACCAACATCTTTGAAAGTGATTCCCTTGACTGCCCCGTCGCGCATTCGTCGCAATGAATTGATATTGATGTGTCCCAATTTTCTATGCCAGTTCATTGCATCATTAGCCACCATGCAGCTAACTCTAGATTCACAGAGTTTGTAGACCCCATTTTCACATTTAGTATGCGCTATGATTCCATCATCCAGGTTTCGAATAGTACAGCCTGTTTTGTCAAAAAAACTGTATTTCCCTTACTAACGATTTGACTTACCGATAGCAAATTTACTGCCAAGTCAGGCACGTAGAGGACATCATTCATTGGAATTTCATTTTCCAATAATTTAAGAGTAGTATCACCAACGCTCTTAACTTCCATCACCTCATCATTGGCGACTGTAATATCCTGAACATTTGTTGTCCTCATGTTTGACAATCGGCTTAATACGGGCGTCATGTGTCTCGATCCTCCAGAATCTATGAACCAATCCCTCGGTTTTTCTGATGCTGCCTTGTAGGAAAGAGCGGTAAACGCAGCCTTTGCTCCGTCTTTATTATCATTGTTCTCCCGTTTCTTTGGTTTCCGGCAAACTTTTGCCAGGTGACCTGCTTTGCCGCAATTGAAACATTTCCTTGTTTCCTTCGTAGTTGACTCCTTCGCTTTTGAAGTTTTTTCTTGCTTCTTGCTGAAAAATCCCGAACCTTTTGAATCCTTGGCTGGTTCTGATTCAATTAACTTTGACATGATTGTATCGGCAATCAGCACATCATTTGACGCCTCTATCGCCATAATCAAAGGACGATAAATTTCTGTTAGCCCCGCTAACATAATAACACTTTGCCATTCATCGGAAATGACAAAACCGATTCCAATCAGTTTATTTGAGTACGTCTTTATTTTATCCACATAATCTTGCATAGAATCACAATCTTCCAGTCTCGTGTTAATTAACATTTTCAGCAAACCAATTTTACGCGTCAACCCTTGGTCCTCAAACATGGACTTAAGCTTTTCCCACGTATCAAAGGCACTAGCACAGTTTTGTATGTGTACATACAAACTTTTATCCACACTTAGTCCCAAAGCAGCTTGACAACCACTCAACTTTGTGTCATCAGTTTCTTCAATTACTTCCTCGCCTTTGGCATTGGTTTTTTTACTCAAGCACTTGCTATATCCTTTGAAAATCAAATAGTTCTTCATGGCAAAAGCCCATGTGTGATAGTTATCACTCCCGGTCAATTTTTCAAATTCAAATTCTTTCGGCATTTTTGACTTTCAATGAGATTATTAAAACACACAGCGAAACTACACTTAACGTTTCTGCTTTCAATGAGTCTATTTAACACAGTGAAACTATACTAAACGTTTCTACTTATTAGGCGGTTTTTTTAACCATGCTCTGCTACCATGTTGCAGTGGATATATTAAAACGCCAACGGTTGCTATAAGACTAAAATTTTATTAACAGAAACAATTCCAATATCGAATACATATTATGTTTGTTCAGCATAATGTCTGTTTACATGTTTATAATTTATGGTTTCCGTTGCTAACTAATTTACTTTAACAATGTTGATGTCAAATGAAAGGATTTGATGTCAGAAAATTGGGAAAAAAATTTTGTGGGAATCGAGTCAGGGGTGGGGGCACCGGGACCAATGGAATCGACGAAATTGAGTTTCTTGGCCAGATACGAAAACAGTTTTTCGTGTTTATTTCCTTAACTGTGCAGTACGGAAATTCACTGTCAAAAACAAAGTTGTAGAGAATGAAATTTTAGGGTACACGTGTTTCAGGGTTTTGGGTAAAAAGACCACAATCCTGGGATATGATCACTTCTATAATTGGGAGGTATGATCCATATCTCTAGAACTATGAGAGGTAGAAAGTTGCTTCCAAAAACAAAGTGTAGAGAATAAAATTTTCGCGAACGCGTGTCTCGGGATTTAAGGTAGCCCACAGTGCCCGGTAATCGCTCCCACTACTATTCTTATGCGACTCCGGTCCATGTTCAGCAGTGCATTTGTCCACTTGCAGTCGGGCATTGGTAACAACTGCCTTGTGTGCCTTGCCCCACCATATTCACGCCAACGCTTTATTCCCTCTGAACGCACCCATTCCTTTACAGCCTTGTCACATTCTGACTGTGGTATAGGAATGAACGGTTCGGGTCCACATTGAGCAGATGTAGCACCCAGCTTTGCCAGTTCATCCGCTCTCTCACTTTCATCTATTCCAGAGTGCCCCGGCACCCAAGCAACCGTCACCCGATTACTCTGGCCCAACTGGTTCAGTGTGCTTTTGAACTCCTTCATTAATTTGGATGTGGTTACAGGCGACATTATCGCTCTGATCATTTCTTCGCTATCGGAAAGGATTGTGACTCTTTCGCATACCGTTTCCGGTCCCAATGCACTTCGCAATCCTTCCATCGCTTCGAACGTTTCTGCCTGAAGTATACTGGCGAAATTTCCTATGTGGAAGCTCTCTTCTGTCATAGGTTCCAGGGATAATACCCCAGCCCCCACTCCATTAGAGTTTTTTATCCATCAGTGAAGCAAATGAGTCCATCCGTGGACAGACTATCTGGCCAACCTCTCAGCCATTCTAGTCTATCCGGTATGACAGCCTCGTAGTGCTTCACAAAGGTAATTTCCGGTTTTATCCGGTCCCTGGGCATGTTAAAAATAGGATTGGCTATTGCCCCCCTGATTTTTCCATGACTCGTGTTAAAGTTCTTCATCCAAAGATCATTAAGTAAGAGTCTGTCCGCAGTTGTGAATGCTCTCGCCTTGATGATCGTTTGGATGGGTGCAATATTCAGCAGCGCTTCCATGGCTATCGTTGCTGTTGTTTTCATAGCTCCGGTCATGCAGATGCATACCAGTCTTTGAATTTCGCTCAACTCCTTCCTCGCGATCTCTACTTCGAGCCTAGGCCACCAAACGACACAGCCGTGGGTGATCATAGGTCTCACTACTACTTCATAAATCCACAGTATGGCCTTGGATGGAAGGCCCCAATTTTTACCAAAGACACTTCTACATATCCAGAACGCTGTCAGAGCTTTACTAGCTCTGTCTCTCACATGCTCGGTCCAGTATAGTTTGCTGTCGAGCGTTACTCCCAAGTACTTCACTTTGTTTCCAGGATTGATGGTTTCTCCAAACATCCTGAATTTCCCAATAAGTTCATGACCCTTTCGCCTTCCGCTGAAGAGAACTATATCAGTTTTATCTGGGTTTACTTTACGGCCTTTTAATCTGCACCAATCTTCTACTACTTTCATTGAATATCTGATGCTGTCCCCAAGGGTACTTTCAAACTTCCCTCTTATTAAGATCGTTAGGTCGTCCGAATACCCTTGAGCGTAGATACCTTTGCCGTTAAGCTCTCTAATGAGAGAGTCTACCACCACACACCACAGTAGTGGTGAGAGTATTCCACCTTGCGGGCACCCTTTTGCTGCCCAGAATTTCACTTGGTGACCGCATATCGTAGCTTCCACTTCTCTGCTGCTAAGCATGCTACTGATCCACCTAATCACAATCTGATTCACTCCCCGCTCTTCCAGCGCCTGGCGAATGACCCCGAAATTGGTGTTATCGAATGCACCTTGGATGATAAAACAGCCAAGCGCGACCTCACCAATCCCAAATGATCTTTCCACCCTGGCTACTAGATTATGCAGTACCGAATTCGTAGATTTACCTACCTGATGCGCATGTTGGTTCACATGCAGCGGGTATCTCGGCAGGATTTCGTCCCTGATATAAAAGTCTACAAGTCAACTCCATATTAAAACAAACGCTAAACTTCCATAAAGTATCGAGGAATGCTTTGCAATTTTATTGAATTGAAGTCTTAGATCACATTGGAAATCGTCAAAATGGCAACTTGGAAAGCCCTGTGACGCACCGTTCAAGGCACTGTAATGCACTTCCCAGCTGGTTCGACACCAGAAAGAACACACAGTTCCGTTCACAAATGAACGGCAGTTATGAATGACAATTCAACTCAAAATATGTTCAACAAATTCCTTATAATCTCAGGAGATCCAACTCATACCTGTGATACACTCTGTAATGAACTCTCCTCCGCAGATAATATGACAAATCGACACCAACTCCTCTTCTAATGCTTAACCAATCAATGCTTGCTTCGACTGTGGGATACTGATTGCGTGATCCAAACGAATAATGTTCACCAGAGTAACGAACAAATTCTCTAATTTATTTCGGCAAAGCAATCGGCGCTAGTGGTCCGATGGTACTCCAATGCACAAAAAAATATACTGTTCATGTTGGATCCTTATTGGATCTATTTAAATTTTATTGTGAACAATTCAACTTATAATCTTAATATATAAATTCCTCGTGTACTTGATCTGGTACGGTTGTACAAGAAGTGATCTGGTGCAACCGTCCAACTCGAATCCTCTCAGAGAGTTAATGAACCTCTATTTATAGAGATGATTTCGTTTGAAAATACGCGCGAAATTGTCTCTTTACATGATACTCGAAAAAGGGTGGAGCATATATTTCGATTTAGTACATTAAATTAACGCTCGTGTGATGCATTACCGATGAGGTGTGAGTCGAATTCTTTTAATTATTTTAGAATTTGTTGCTCGTAAAGCTTTAATATAATTTTGTGATGTGTGTGTCGGTTATCTATTTATCGAACCAGTGGAATTTGAGTGGAGTATTCCACGACAATAATGAGATCAAAATGGTCTCATTATAGCACTAAGGATTGGCCTTAGACCCATACTTCCATGGATAACACAAAGTAATTGCATATCAACGTGCGTACCTGACCGAAGCCTTAACCGCACGGCCCTCATGGGCGCGGAATTGGGATACGCCCAATTAGCGCGAGTCGCCGAAGTGACTCTATCTATTGCGGCAGGTTTGCGTAGCCCGCCGCGACCTAGATGAGGCCCGAATTACTATCATGTCTCTACTGAATTCTCGCCAACCTGGTTGCCCAGGAAGGACTAGGGGTTCAGTCACCCATATTAAAGCGCAAGCTCACTATCTTCCACAGCCCCCGCGTTGCAGCGCCACCTCAACAAAGTGCTGGGGCCGGATGCGGCCATATCGTATGACACACTACACCCGGGGGCTCCCCAGCCCAGCGGTACCGAATTTACCATCTTTGGGGGCTTTCGCGGTAAGGCTCTTAACCAGACCACTTCGGTAGGGGTGTACGCAACCACCCCAGGCACCGCTGGGTCAACTCAGGAAACCATGGTGGCGTCACTCACCAGTGGACACTTCCATGGATGAATCTGTTCCCCGCACCTCTCTCTAAAACATAGCAAAACATTTTTTTTTTCGAACTTTGGCCAACCTTAGAACCGACCGAAGTCACGTTTTCGACTACTTTTTCGATCCTTACTTCGAAAGTTCTTGACTGATTTCACTTATTATGATCACAACACTACCTTTTGGGGAAAACATACTTTTGGAAATCGGTCAAGATTGACTCGAGTTATCGTGTCGACAGACAGACGGACGAAAAAATTTTTTAATGCAGATTCGAGGAATGGTAAGTTCCTTGGGCCCGGGCGAAAAAAGGCGTCCGGGCTGTCATTTTGGGCTGTGGAATAAGAAAAACGAATCCAAATTTCCGAAATTTTCGCCTACGACGCTCAAAAATACTTCAATTTAGTTTAAAAACTACCGAAAAGCCCAAAAATTGTCGCCTATGGCGTTATAAGATATCAATCAATTATTGAAATTCTTACATAAAGGATCCCTACAATCAAAAAATTGGGTCTGCTGCAATTAGGCGTTCTTTGATTTACCTAAAGGACAAGTGAAGTCAGTCCAAAATTTTGGCCTGCGGCGCTTTACATGACAACCTTATCTGAACACTACAATTAAAAAAAATTACCTGCGGCGCTAAACTCAAACAAAAGTTGCCGGCTTTTGACTTCATCGAATTCGATTTGTTTATCAAAAAGCGCCAAAATATCCGCCCGAAGATATGGGCTTTTTCAGATTTCGCCCGCAGGGCCTTTTGGTAGCGAGGCCGGCACTGATGACCAGTTGCACTGTTACCTCATCTTCCGGTAATGGGAGAGGGCGGTGACATGACTTTAGGGTTAGGACCGCCCTAAGGGTTATTAGCGCCCTCTAGGTGTTAATAACACTCTAAATTTTCAAAATTGTACTGAATTTTGGTTCAGGGGGCTAAAAACACTCAGAAAACCCAGATGGCGGTAAAAACACCCAGGGGGCGTTAATAACACAGCCAGAAGGCGTTTGTAACACATTCAAAGTGCGTTAATAACACACAGAAGATCTGTTAGATTCAGTAGAAGCAGAGTCTAAGGTAAGCAAATTCCACTGGGGGGCACTTTCACAGAAAGGGCGTAATTTTCAAGACCAAAAGGCGTGAATTTGTTGAAACATAAGACACTCTTCACTTCATACTCTTGTTTCGCTTCTTTTAACAGAATCGCATTCTTTATACAAGTCTAAATTAGCAGGGTGGAATCGCCTCTCCTTTGTATGTGGAAACAGTTGGCCGTGAGTCAATTTCCCAAAATTTTCCATTAGGAAAAAAATCGAGCGAAATTTCCCGGTGAATATTAACGTCATACTCATGGAACATGATACGTGATACATGATACATACGTGGTACATGAATCATGCTCGGAGCGGTAGCGGAGAGCGTGACGCAGTCCCCACACCCCAAAAAAAACGTCCACAAACCCAAAAAAAACTCCATACAAACCCAAAAAAACTCCATACAAAAACCTTTGGGACAAGGAGCCATATATAGGCGAACTTTTGAGTTTTTTCCCCTCGCCCCCCTCCCCCTCCAAATTATTTTTTAAAAAAACTACGTCGCAGCAGCTTTCAAACAAGCCCTTACTCATCAAAATTGGTTACAAATTGGCTGAGATATCGAGGTTTGAAAATGACATTTTTCTATGGAGAAATAATTTTTCTATTGTTCTCATCATTACGGAAACTTTTTTTCTGATCTGCCGGTTTCTATATATCTATGTTCTATCTATCTATCTATGTTCTATTAATAATTTTCGATCTCGAGAACTAGACAGCCGATTTGCATCAAATTTTCAGGGAACGTCAGAATCGGTCCAAAATGAAAAATTTCATATGCCGCTTTTCCGGGAAAACTCTGGAAAAGTCGGAAAGTGTGGAAAAGTGGTCAATTTTCATGGTTTTTCACGTAGTGCTCGGAGTTATCGAATTTTAGCTCCGGAGTGACAATACCTAGAGAGTTGGTTTGTTCCGAGCGACTATAGAGTTTGATCAGGAGAATTTTTGGGATCATAAGAAAATGGCTGCCGGGTGTCAAAAAGGCGCCATTTTGAATTTTTTCCTATCTTCTGAATTAGAATAGCCAGACAGTTGGTTTCTTCGGAAAAGTTATAGAGATTGGTGAGGAGAATTTTTTCGTTATCCTAAGAAAATGGCTGCCAACTGTCAAAGTGACGCCATCTTGGAATTTTTGCTATCTTCTGAATTAGAATAGCTTGAGAGTTGGTTCCTTCGGCTTGACTTGGGCATGACTTGGGCATCATTTTGATGAATAGAAAGCGGGGTCGCCGAGGCGCCGAAGTTGGCCAAAATTGAGGCGAAAGTTTTCGCCAAAAAATTTGTTTCGTCGGAATCGATAGATATTGACTTGCGCATCATTTTGATGAATAGAAAGTGGGGTCGCCGAGGCGCCGAAGTTGGCCAAAATTGAGGCGAAAGTTTTCGCCAAAAAAATTTTTTCGTCGGAAGCGATAGATATTGACTTGCGCATCATTTTGATGAATAGAAAGTGGGGTCGCCGAGGCGACGAAGTTGGCCAAAATTGAGGCGAAAATTTTCGCCAAAAATGTTTTTTCGTCGGAATCGATAGATATTGACTTGCGCATCATTTTGATGAATAGAAAGTGGGGTCGCCGAGGCGCGGAAGTTGGCCAAAATCGAGACGAAAGTTTTCGCCAAATTTTTTTTTCGTCGGAATCGATAGATCGGAGAAAAATTTTTTTGGAGAAAATTTTTTTTGGAGAAAAATTTTTTTCAGAGAAAATTTTTTTGGAGAA
>WJQU01006017.1:0-15063 GCA_029228625.1 Pseudolycoriella hygida
GGGAAGGGGGCGAGGGGAAAAAACTCAAAACTTCGCCTATACATCGTGTCTTGTCCCAAAGGTTTTTGTATGGAGGTTTTTGGGTTTGTAGACGTTTTTTTGGGGTGTGGGGACTGCGTCACGCTCTCCGCTACCGCTCCGAGCATGATTTAATGTGTGGCAGAAAACGAGCGAAACTGAAATTGTACGGAAACAATTCTCAACTCGCTCTCGGTAAGCTAACCTAGTTTTTGAATTTTACAAAGTTAATCGTTTCTTCAAAGTTAATATGAATCATTTAATTAATTCTCTATTAATTTCACCAAAACGATTAACTTTTCACAAACGATATTAAGGAGGAAATCAAAATGAGAATCATTCAAGGAAACAGATGTTTCTTCGCGTTGAAACACCTTTTCAGAAGCTCGTTAGTTTCCCGTGCAACGAAGCTGCGCCTCTACAAAACTATTATCCGACCCATTGTCATGTATGGAAGTGAAACCTGGCCACTAACTATGAAACATGAATCAACAGTAAGCTGCTTCGAGAGAAAAATCTTGAGAGCAATATGTGGACCAATACATGAAAATGGGGTGTGAAGAATAAGAACGAATCGAGAGCTAAGGGACATATTCGGATCGGAAACAATCATCGGAAGCATCAAAGCAGGCAGACTGAGATGGGCGGGACATGTTGCTAGGATGACTGATGATAGAACTGCGAAGAAAGCACTCGATAGAAATTTTGACGGAACCAGAGCAAGAGGAAGACCTAGGAAAAGATGGATAGATGGTGTGGAAGAAGACCTGCAAAAACTAGGAGTCACAGGTTGGAGAAGCCTGGCCGAGGATCGTCTTCAATGGAGACAAGTTGTGGAGTCAGCCAAGACCCGCTTGCGTTAGAATGGCTGTTAAGTAAGTAAGTAAAACGATTAACTTTGAAATAGATCATTGTCAAGTACATACATTTCCATACAAACTTAACAGAATTACACGCGGTGTGCATTGCATCTTATAAAGTTTTTATGGCGTAAAGTAGATGACATGTAATCTGGGAAACGGCACGAATGAAAAAGATGACAGCCGATACCCGGTATAATTCCGATGAAGTTAGCTAATACAAATTTTTAATTTTTTAGTCCAAAATGACAGACAACTCTACCGGGGCATCCGAAAAAACAACGGTAACAAAGAAACAAACCGAATTGAAAAGTGGTGATAGCGTAACACTGGCAGGCGGTATGTACTCAGTTTTAGTACCTGCTGTGTATTTGTGTATATGTCCTAAACTTTCACACAGTAAATCAGTTCACCAAGCAATATTATTAAATCTGAATATCTTTTTCAGCTAGTTGGAAACTGTCCATAAATGACATCAACTTAAGCAGAAAAGATTGGCGATTTGCAAAATGAACGGATGGCATTAACATCTATATGCCTTTGTACTTCTTAGTATTGTATTTTCTCCCACAACTTCTTGGAATTGCAAAGCTCTGCGTTGTGCGTCGCATCCTTCGTTGCAAATCACCAATAGGAGGAGGAATCGGATATATGATTTTGGGAATTCGTGTCAGATGGCATCATCTTTTTTACCGATTTTGAACAAAAGAAAAGAGGTTTTGTATTTTGGAAGTTCACTTGGGGCATGCTAACATTTGTCGTACAAGTTATTTATGAACTAAGTGGAAAAAATGGAATGATCTTCAGTTCCTGATCCAAATTTTAAAAATTATATCTACGATTACTCCATCTTTTATGTCTCATCACGACGTATGATACATTTTTTGTGCGTTTGTTCATTTCTGTATTCTGTGTTCTATTCTGCTCGGCTCAATATTAAAGAAGAATACGTTTTTACACAGATGCAACAGATGAACCTGAGGATGTCGAAATCAATGTGGAATTCGATGACGACGACGAACCGTCAAATATCAACTTTCTACCCGAGGAACGCCGCAACGGCTGTGACAATACCAATATGAAAATACCAACTTCGGATCAAGGACCAAAAAAATACGTCTGCGTTTACTGCATGAAAAGAGTTTCAAAATTGGTACGACACCTTTCTACGGTTCACAAGAATGAAGACGAGGTTAGAAAGCTTCTAGCTCTGCCCGTAGGTAAGATTTTTTTACTCACATTTAATACATGTCTTTAGTGAGTCGACGGCTTGAAAAATTTGACTGTGTCGGTCAATTATCAGGCAATGGATTTTGAATTTTTGTATGAAAATTTATATTCAACGGAGTGACTTAAGTTATTCAATAAAGGCGCTATTCATAGTCAACTACCGTCAGGCAATGAAGGTGCTATTTGCAGTTTGAAAATCTTCAAGAAAACAAAATCTTTTCTTGTAATTGTAAAAAAAATAAAAACAGATCTAACAGGTTCATTACGCCATCCACCCAAAGGCGACATGAGTTTTCAAGTCGCATATAGTATTTCGTATTCCATTGCAGGCATTGACAAGTGTTTCAATGCGTCCTTAACCTCTTCACCTTAGTGCAGACGCGATTAGAAGGCGAAGATGGGGGAGGCGCCCAGCCGGCTGTAAGAAAACGCCATGAAATGTTCATTTTTTTCAAAAATTTTGCCTGCGGTGTTCGAGTAAATTCCATGATTTAATAATATCACCAGCGATGCAGGGCGCTAAAATTCAGAAAGAAGGTGCAACAATCGGGCACACACCCGAACTGGCTGTATATATTTTTTTAATATTCCTTTCCTTATAGTTTTGATATTTTTTGGTAGCTCTACAATCCGTTTCCCTATTTCTCTTCGTATATATTTACGTTTATTTTTAGCGCCGCAGGCGAAACTTGTTAGCTGAAAATATTTTCTTTTTTTAAGTAAGCGCCACAGGCAAAAATTTTGAAAATTAAAACTTTGCAATTTGTTTTTTCTTCATTTACGGGCTATTTGAACTCTAAGAGAAGTGCCAAAAGCAAAAGGCACATCGGGAATCACCCGTCCATAAGGCCAGTCTGGGCCTGCAGCAAAGAGCCCACAAATTTTCGCCTGTGGCGCTATACGCACTCGAAATATTATTAAAAATCTTACTTATGAGGTACCCTTCAATTAAAAAATGTTCTTGCGGCGATAGAACAAGTAAAGGTAGTCAGAAATTTGGCCTGCGGGAATGAATGTTGGCTCCTAGGAATTTCGTTCTGGCTGTAATTAATGTACACCGGACATTTACATAATAGTTTCTCGGAAGTTTCTATATCTCCAAATTTCGCTTATGCCTACTGTGTTTAGCGGACAGTGACCGGTTGGAATGGAGGTCAATCTACGAATGTTCCCTCTACTTAAGTAGAGGAACAATTTAGAATTTTTTGAATTGATCGTAATACAATTTTTCGGAGTTACAATGTTTTTTAAAGTGTCGGTTTTCCATTTGTTGATGAATCCCTTGAAGAAGGAAGTTGAAAAACTGAGACGTGGGTCAGCTCCTATAACTAGCTCACTCGCTCCAGTTTTTGCGTCAGAAGTTTCGTTGCCTTCAATTTCACTATGCCCCGGAACCCATAGCAAGGTGACATAGTTGTTTTGTGCTAGCTGTTGTACCCTATTTCTACAGTCTAGCGCAGTAGATGTATGAATTTTATACGCGCTGACTGCTTTTAGATTTTTTAGATTCCTAGATTTAGATTTTTTATATTAGACTGCTTTTTTAGATTCCGCTTGAAAGATAGCGCAGAACTGACCTAAGTCCAACATTGTTTTTGACCAGGAGCGTCGCTAGCCACCGCTTCAACATGTATGTGAAGTGATTAAATATTAAGGAGAACTTCTAATGCTGCTGTCGGAGTTGTTGTCGCCTTTAGTGCGACAGACGCTCACGTCAAATTTCAATTCGACATAGCAATAAAACTTGAAAAGTATGAGCTGTCAGGCAATGAATTTTAATATTTTGTATGGAAGTGAAAATTTAATCCGCGATATTTTTGCAGTTTTTAACATCTCTGCCGTACAAAGCAAGAAAAACCGCGCGTGAAAGAGACAAAAAACTTTGTATCAAACTCATACAATATCTTTCATGCACGGTTTTTCTTGCGTTGCACGGCAGATCTGATGAGCAGATTTTGGATATTTCGTGTGGATAAGTGAATATTTTCGAGATTCATATCTCAGTGTGTGTGTGTGTGTCTGTGTCATCATGATCATTTATTTCATTCGTGCATCATTTATCTTTTGCCCACGTTGCCATATTTGCACTACTCAAAAACAACTCGCGAAAATTCAAAGGTTAGCATTAATCAGCGTAACCATCGTCAGGACACAAATTCGCTAAAAAGTACGCTAAATATTACCATTTGAAGGTTTTATTCCCCAGTACACTACCGTACGCTATAACCCCTTTCCTAAATTACGCACGTAATTTATCGATGACCACCGGGCATTACATCTTATAATTTTCATTCATGAATAACAAAAAAATTCACTTGCGGCGAGTACAAACTTAACATTTCTCTGAATGACTGATAATTTTCTTTGTTTAACTTAAGTTGTAACCAATTTGATTTTCATCTGGTAATACCCCGAAAAATGAGAGAATTTCTTTGTCTTTTTCTAAAAACAACGAAATAATTCAATTTCGTGTATACGGATGTGGATGAATGTGGCAAAGCCATTAGACTGAATCAATCTATAAATCCGCGCATTAGGTAATGCCAGAGAGATGATACGTACTGGAATTGATTGTTTCATTTCGACTGGACACGCATGTCTCAGTTGAAAAATAGAAATAATAATTTTTGTTTTCTTTGTTGTAGTGCTGTTTCCAATGTAAATTATTAATTTTATGCCCAAGCAATTACAACTCCTCTAGTAAAAAAAATAATCTCAGTTAAAATAACAGCTCTCTAGGTGAGACGAAGTACTTTTAATCTATGACATTTTACTTCATATAATTTTCCGACTATACAATGTTCCATTTTTTCTCACTATGGTTGATTGTCTCTGCTTGCTTTGAACAAGTTGTGCCGTTTGAATGTTCCACTTTTTTCCACTACGCGTCGCACTCTTCGTTGCAAATTGCCAAAACTAAGATTTAAACGGCTTCTCATTCATCACATTTCACACCACGTAAAAACAAAATTACTTAGTACAGAACTAGCACTATACAACCGAAGATTTGATTTTGGCTGTCCAATTAACATAAATTCGACCACCGTAATTTCGTTTTTACACTAGATACTGTCAGCTGCTTACAATCCAACAATATTTACTACCTACCCCATGCGAAAGTTGATCATTACATGTCAATATGCCCCCTGCGAAAATGATCGATTACATGATGGCACATTCTAGGTACATTTTTCGTAAATTTTTATGTAAATTCAAATTTCGCATGAGCAGGTAATAAAACATTATACATTGGACCCTGCCACATGATTCATTACTTCGGAAACAATTCTGTGAACTCGAAAAACTCACTCGTTTATTTTGAGCAACTCGCTTTGGAAACTGTTATTTTGACTCGTGTAGTTGCATACCTCGCCTTCAGCTCGGATATGCTCTATCTACACTATCTACTCTACACTCGTCAAAACAACAGTTTCCAAAGCTTGTTGCTCAGAAAAACACTCGTAAGTTTGGCTCTTATCACAAAATTGTGTCCTCATGCAATGAATTACTTTCACAGGGTCCAATGTAATGTACTATTATTGCAGGTTCCCGTTAAATTCAATTTTGTTAGAATGCTTTCATGTGCAGTACTTTAGAATGATCTTGTCAACATGAAGTAGTAGGACCTGCTCCGCAAGTTTAATTTTTAGTTTTTGTATTTGTTCTTTCAAACAAATAAAACCTTAAAAAAAAAATTATTGCAGGTTCCAAAGAAAGACGAGCCGTAATCGACAAAATTCGCCACCATGGAGCATTCGAGTGGAATCTTAATGCCGAAGTAAACAAAAATGAGTTAGCTGTAAGCCACCGTGCCAACGTAACTTGGATAAGAGACCCTACAAAATACAAAACATGTGGACACTGTAAAGCTCAACTATACCATACTGCTTTAAGATCTCATTGGAATAAGTGCACAAATAATTCGTTAGCTGGAGAGTGAGTCGTGAAAAAAATCAGTTGTGCTGTAGAAGGCAGGTTGCATGCTCTCGCTTGCTTAGAGTTAAACAACAAAATTTTTCCATCTCTCGGGGACAACAAGGCTGCAATGGCTATTCGTTATGACTGGATCGTCATCATTTTCGCAAACGATTTATGTGAAAACTATGATAAGCATTATCAGTTTGATATGGTTTGCAATTATTTGAGATATGCTGATTTCTGATTTTGCTTCTCTTTACCATGTAAAGAATTGTTATTCCGTCATCCAAGCGGTACGCATGATCGCAAGGTTTGACTCAAAACTCAAAACGTTCCGCAGTCCTTCTACAGCTTCAGCTCTGATAACTTTGGTCAGAGCACCGATTATGGTCCTTAGATGCCGAATCCGCAAAAAATCTTGTCCGTCCGCCGACAGGAAGTCATTGAGAACGGGAATCATGAATGTACTTGAAAGTATTTTTTTTTAAATATTTTTGAATTCTGTTAAGGGGGGATTTCAAGAGATTGTTACGCGATGTGACACGGAGAGGGGAGGGGGTCTAAGCCCGAAAATCGTGTTACGTAATTTAGGGACAGCCCCAATGTGCGGAAAGCCTTTTCGAAAAAAATTTCCCTCGCTCCGCTCGAGACTTTTTACAAGTATGTTCATTTTATCGCAACAAAGTTTTATCTACGCTCACGATATCTACAACATAAAATATAAATTCCTAGTGCACCAGAACATGGACAAGTTTTATCAAGCAAATATTGAGGAGAATTTTTATTATATATTATGAATAAAGCGGGAGATAAGTGGTTAGGCGGGAAATCGGGGGAAAAACAGCGGGAAATTTACTGAAAAAATATCGGTTTGCGGGAAATTTCAACCTGGTTCGCGGGAAAAAAACATATTTTCTGTCCGTCGACACGATAACTCGAGTAAAACTTAACCGATTTAAAAAAAAAAAAACTAACTAAAAGTGGTTTTGAGGTTGAAGATGGGCGTTTTCGGATGAAAGGCCGCTGAGGGTCGTTTAAGTGGTTTTAGGTCTTTTGTACATAACAGGTTTTCATAAAATTCTTTTTGTTAGAAAGTTTAATTAGTGCCGAACATTTTATGGAAGAAAATTTTTTGAGTTTGGGTCTGTGGACCTAGCTGGAGCCCAAAAAATGGTAGTCGACTAGGACCGTTCGTGTTTTTTGTAAATCAAAGGTGTAAATTCCATCCGATTTTCATGAATCTTTTTTTATTGGATAGGTCAATGAATGCCCAACATTTTATCGAAGAAAAGTTTTTGAATTTTGGCCCTTGAACCTAGCTAGAGCCCAAAAAAAGGAGGGACGACTAGGGCTCCCATGTTTTTTAGAGTTTCTTTAGCACATTCTCGTGAGTAGAACAGGTCGGTATAAGTGACAAATGCTGGGCAGTTGGAAATGTAACAAACTTTTAAGGTCTTAGAGTTATGTGGGAAGATATATGAGAGTTAGAACTTTAGTTTCTTCGCCAAAGTCTCACAGTTTTGTGAGTAGAAGAGGCCGGTATAAGCGGAAAAAAATTTGTGCGTATGCCAAGATATGATATCCCGAGTAAATTTTGACCGGAAAAATAGTACATTGACGTCTCCTTAGAGTCCGTCCTAAGGCTAGCTTTTGCTATGTTGTAGAGAAAGTTTTGAGCAACATTTTTGCTCATGGAAGTAAGAGTCCAAGGCTCTCCTTAGGGCCCTAATCGGTGCCTCACTTCGGAAGAGTTTTTCAAAATTGCCGTTCCGGCGATTTTCAACGTAATCTAATACTTTAAATCAATAAAATTACGTGATGTCTCTTGATATTCTGTGGAAACTTAGTGGTTATTTCGATATGCATATCAGAGTTTGCAATAGTTGCTCTGATACGTACAGGTCTCTTTTACCAATATCTATTGTGATAGTCTTCGGTGTGAAATAATGTATGATATACTAATTACCTAAGTAACAAAATCCTTTTCATTCCCAGATCAATATCGTCCTTAACGAACTATGGAATAATCTCATCCGCATCGCAAGTTGGAGCTTCATTTTAATTATTTATTAATTTTATCCATTTGATGTTTGCACCAAAACTCTCGAGAGTGAGAGTTTTTACTTTTAAATTTCATAACTTTATTATTTAAAAAAAGCAAGAATATTAAATTTGTTAATTTTTAGAATAAACGAGTTTTTTTTTCTTTAACCCGTCAAGTGATCATTATCAATATTAATTGCTTACTTCGCATGATGACGTTAGTTGCAGAGATTAAGAATAATGCAAAGACAATGCTGCGATGCCGCAGTCTGGTGGTTGAGGCGTGAGCTTAGAACGGTTCTACAACAGTCAATCTTACAAACTATGGCCGCCACTTTCTCGCCTAGACACATTTGCGTTTATTTTCATACCCGCTGCGAATAAGCGAATTCAAGATGAAATCTGTCAAAAAGTTCATGTAGAAAAAGGGGTGAAAAACGCAGTTTTTTTAAGAACGGCGAAACTATTTCGCTTATACCTCCAAGACCTATCTACGAAAACTGCTTTTCATGGCTTAAAATGAAAAATATTTACGCTAAAAAAGTATCCAAAAAAAGTTGAAGAAAATCGATTTTGTGGCTCGGGATGCAATGTTCATATAGGGAACATAGGCTTAACTCGTGCTTCTCGACCTCATACCACAGATGGTTGTTTTTTTCTTCGAGGCCTAGTTCGTTGGATTCTACGTAAGATTCTGATTAAAATCGATCTTTGGATCATTAAAATCGGTCCAGAGTATCAGGAGATATGAATGGCAATTTTCAGTCTAAAATGTTCCTTAGAAGCCAAAGTAAATGAAAACATATGCAGGGAACTGTACGCATCAGAATAGATGTGGCAAAATAGATGTTGCGAAAAGATTCGAAATGTTGCCTTAACTCTTAATTGCATGAAATTACGTCGACATTAAATTGGATTGGAAATTGCCGAAAGGGCAATATTGAAAAACCCATTCGAACAAATAGCGCAAAAACCCCTCTAAATCCTTAAAAAATCTCAAAATATAAAAAAAATTGCATTAGGGCCGATCTAAGAGACGACCTAGAGTACTTGGGAGAGGCCCCTGACCCATACTGCCTTGAACAAAAATGTTCGCATCTATTTTCTCTGCAAAACCGCACAACAAACCTCATAATTAAAGAAATATTCACGAAAAATCACGAAATATCGTATGTGGTCGCGTCGCGTGAGTTGGGCCCATACTGAAGAGTCCGAACCACTCAACAGATTTTCACTAATTTAATTTTTGTGATTTTTTGATGAAAAAAAAATTTCTCAAGTCGATTCCATTACCCCACAAAATAGCGTAGGGAAATTAACTTTTGACCTTGCAAAAATTAGGACAAAAGCAAACCAAGCGGGATGCGGTAGGCCTTAGGTACCTGAATGACGTCCAAAATGTCCCCCTGGATATTTTGCGAGTGACTCGAGAAAATCGGAAAAATCCGAAAAAAGTGAGGTCAAGTGTAACGTTTTTTTCGTTGTTCAACGAAATTTTAATTTTTTCACTTTTTTCACAAAAATGTATTTTTCCCTTATTCCACACATCCCAACGTTTTCAACGATGTACCAAAATAAAATTTTGGTTGTTTTTTACTCGAAATATGAATTTTCAAAGTCAAAATTTCATGTATATATATAAAGACTTTATTGTCACTGCTCTTATACAAAAAGTAGCCTTAAACTCAGTATACTAGACAGATTTTAAATGTTTAAATTTAGAGTTCAGATGGCATTAGGCCCATATTTATGAGTACAAATGCTGATTACAAATTAAACTACCGTTTTTGAGAACGATAGAAACAACAACTTCCACCACACTTAATGGAATTTTAAAATCTTTTAAAAACTGAACAAAGAATTTTGTGATGGTGCCCCGAGGCCCAATGAACAATCCAATAACTTTAATGTCAGATATAGCGTATTTATCACGGAAAAACGGAATGTACGGGTCATAAATTTCTCTCTTTTCGGCATCGACGACAATTGCCTGATCACAATCACTTTCCATTCGAATAGTAGGGTCTATTATGTAACCTTTACGCATCACTCGATTATAAGCAAAGATATCGACTCTTCTGCATACACCTCCAACATCACGACAGGCAATTTCTTCTTCAACACTCCAACCTTTTTCCACTAATTTCGCGGCTAACAGCGATCGAATTGCATGATGCCGATTATTGCGAAGTAATTCACCTTTCTGGCACTTTCCAAGGATGTGTCCTAATGTTTCATACTCGTTGCAATGTCTGCAACGGCTGTTTCCTTGGCCGTATCCAGGATTGGTTCTTACAGGCAAGACGTCACCGGTCATCTTTAACGCATTCACCCACTCCGATGTTGACATTCCAAACTTTGTAGTTATCCATTTATTGGCTGTCGTATATTCCATAAATTGACATACCCCCCGCCCAAGAGTCAAATTGTCGTTGTTGCAATTCATTCCGAATTAGCTTCGATTGTCTTGTGGTTGCAATTGTGTTATTTGAGCCATCATTACTCATCAACGTTGTTTTCAGCTCTTCAGATATTGACAACTTACTTAAACACGCCAATTTTTCGGCATCAAAGTCTCGCACATGTGTCAACACCTCAATACCGCTATTTTGAAGATAATTGCTTGCATTAAATGATTGAATAAAGGCTTCCCACGATGCTTTGGTTAATCCAAGTCCTTTAACTTTTCTATTTGAGTAAACCATCGCGTCAGGTGTTGAATTTGGAATTTGTAAAATTTCCTTTACTGCACTTTTCAGTATTTTATCAATGTCACTCAATAATGATGCTGGCAATTCCGAAAGTGGCGCTTGCTGAAAAGGAAAGATGACTGTAGGCCAAATATAGTCGTTTAAAACATTAAATTTCTGGTCTGCATTCAAAAGCGGTGTAGAAACAAGTCTCTCAATTTGTGTTCTTAGCGTCCGAAGTATTTTAACATCATCAATGATAATTTCATTGTTAAACGTTGTGCCCAAGTACTTGATCGTGTCATCCGGACCGATACACGATATTTTTGTCGTCGAGTTAATCATCAAATCTTCAGAGCAAAGTTCACCTTTGACGATACTTATACAAGATGATTTAAAAGAATTGACGTGCAGGCCCAACTCTTCATAAACACTCATGAAAGTCTGTGTCAAAGTCACCGCAGATGAACGAGAGTTGGCGGATAAATTGGAATCATCTGCAAAATTTTGCAGGACTTCATTTTCACTCGATGGGTGCAATTGAAAACCAAATATAGATTTCACTGAAGGTTCATTAAACTCTTCAATTTCATCATCGACACTGTTATTGTAAACCCACGGCGAATGTGGGCCGCCCTGCATAACACCACAATTCAGATGAATAATTTCTGTTTTGCCCTTAATCGTACTGATGCGAGTAAAATTATTTTTCATCAAACCTATTGATAACGCCTTAAGAGTTGACGGAGCTCTTCTTGCATTTATGCGACTTTCGGCATGCTTATGTCCAACCCTATCAAACGCCTGAGTAACATCTAACAGCACGGTAGAGAAATCCAACTTTTCTTCTTTAGCTTTCTTTAAGCAAGTATTCAATATTGCTGTATTAACCAGCGTTCCGTTGATGTAAGTGAATCCTCTTTGAAAAGTGGAAAATGGAACGTAATATCTCATTTTCTTATCCAAAATTTTCTCGATTACTCGCCGAATGGCTGAACAGATCGATAATGGTCGATAATTCTTTGGGTCATTGCGGTCACCGACTTCCTTATAGATTAAAATAGTTCCTGCTTCATGCATTTGTGCCGGAATATAATCAAACTTGAGCATGTAGGTCATAAGACTTGAGATTATTTTACTTGAACTTTCTTTCGTTGCTTTAATCCATCTTGGAATGACTCCGTCGGTTCCCGATGCGCTTTGTGCATCAAGTTTAGTAATTTGAGCTGATACTTCAGCCTCTGTTACATTAACATCAAATTCATCATCGATAATTCGTTGTTCTTCTGAATTAACTGGATTTCGTGCAGGTCTGGTATTGTCGTTAGGCGTTTCCCACCTAGATGCGAACTCTCGATAAAGTTCGATCAAATCAATCATGCAACCCTTATCATTCCTATCCTTGATAATGCTATGGACGGCTTTTCTACGTTGATTAAAATATAACCACTGTGACTTATCGCGATCATACTTAGCTCTACGCCTATCACGACCCCTTTTCGTTGATCGTTGCGGGTTAGTAGATTCACCATAACTTCTATCAGATTTCTGGAAGGCATTTGACTTTCGTAGGCGATAAAATTTCCTTGTTGGATGCTCGGGGCCAGATAGACGTTTTTCACATTTGTGTAGGGCAGCTACGTAGTCTTTATATATTGCTTCAAGCTCATCATGATTTGGTATGTTTCTGGCAATTAATGTTCGCAGACGCTGAATAATTTCAGTAAAATCACTTTGCACAGTAGCACTCGTCGCACGCTGTGATGCAATTTCGTCCTGTAAATTGATGTCATCCGCAATTACTCCACGGTTTACGTTCGGATGTGACTTCGTGATATGCACTTTACAGCCAGTTAGCGATTTACACAATTGCCCACAAAATAAACACGGCCACCTGTCATCATTTTGATTCTGTTCGCTATATTCGTCTTTCTTAAGCTGGAGCAGATGAGTCAATTGGGTTGCGGCTGGTGCTGAAGTTGACTGTGACATAACGATTCAAGATTAATCCACAATTAGCGAAGCAAGTGTGTAGATGTTCATGCTGTGCCAAAACCCTCCGTGTAGGTCAGATGATGAATTGGTCAGGTTGATGTAACTATTTAGCCAATTTAACGTGCACCGAACGCCTTCGGCTTATATTTAATTCGATGATCGCTATACACCCAATGGTATTTGTGAGCTTATGTCCACCCAGATAAATCACCAGTTCCAAAATGTTCAATTTTTGTCAATTCCCTTGAGAAGACTCTTTACGCCAGATGTTGACGGTATATTCACCAACGGTTTGTCAGTTGCAGTACTCAGATTTATTGGGAAAAATTCAATTAAATAATAAATTATTCAAGAACGGACAATAGGACGTCAATTTTTTTTTTTCAGTGTTGACCTCTGCGAAAACTTGTTTTGACTTTGAACCGCCACCATTCCAAAATAGGTATTTCATCTTTGGACTATGCTGAACACTTCCTAAGAAGTATGTTATAACTTTCCACCTCATAGAAAAATTTTCCTGGAATATCGAAAATTTCCTTGCACGGTGAAAAATGTCAACGAGACCAAAATTTATATGCAAAATATTCGATGCTTTTGTTAAACAAATTCGTTTTAAATTAATTATTAATTCAGCAAAATGGTTTCTCGTTGTCAGGGTGATCAAAAAATTGGCTGAATTTGGCTATAGTGGCGCCACCATTGCTTTTTCAATGAAAATTTGATTTTTTTCGTAAAGGATCAAGGAGATTGTGTCGGTGTGAAGAACAAAGTTGTTTGTTGTTGTCTAGTGGATGAGATGATGCCCATAAATGTGGTCCCTATTGTCTGTGGTGGGATCACCAGTACTGCGAATATTTCTTCATGGAAGATGACTGTTAGCTTCCCAGATTAAACCACGTAAAAGTGTCCGTTTCTAAACTCTATCCCTTCTCTCTTCTATGGTTTTCGAGCCATCTGTAAATCTTACAGGGTTGATCTTACTGGCTAGCCATCTAACTAGTCTAGATTACTTGCGAGAATCGCCTCAATGCATCCTATGAAATTCGACTTCGAAGTTATCCAATCTCAAGTCATGGTGAGAATTGGGGTCGCTATTAAACTTCTAATTTTTCCATGTCTAGCTTGCAAGTGTGGATTCGAAAATCTATTCTAAGCTGGAAGGGATGAGCTAGTTGGTTCGTTGGTTTTGGCTTCTATATTGAGGCCAGTACAGCGACAATTCATATTTTTCTATTTTCAGCTTAAAAGCTATCCGAAAGGAATCCGTAGCTAAGTGTGGACTTTCTCAGCGACTGTAGGTAACTGTAGATTCAATGAAGCACCTAGGCCATACTCGTTTGCTACACATTGAAGGTAGTCATGACTCTAACAATCCGCTATTTGTAGTTAAGGATAGGGTATCGCTCAGTAATCTTTGGCTAAATTCCTCTGGTGAGAGAGAGAGAGGTTTTTTTTATAAGTGTGAGGAAATCTTCATAGACACCCGGTCCTCTTGGACCAAGGTAGGGTTGGATTCCATGCTTCTTTTTATGGTCTCTTTTCCCCGGAACCGCCTCACAGCATTACTTCGGGGAGGGGCTGTGCTTTCGCACTTACTCTCTCAGATCAACTGGCAGTCTTCTTTGATCGTCTCTTCATGCACTTTGCAGCTTCCCCATTATTTTTGCAACTACATTATCCACTACTTTCCACACCTACTCATCGCGGCACATCTCCCATATTATGTTTTCGGCATTTACCTTTGACCGTCACCGTAAGTATGACGCCAGTGTTTATAAATCAATGTAGGTAGTAGGTAACGACTTCATTCATCGACTCCAAAAGGTGAAAAACATTAACATTTTTTAAATGTTTCCCGGAAGCGTATTTTAAACGATGTATGTACATGTTAAGCGAACCACTAAGAAAGATTTCATAATCTTTTCTTTCGTCACAGAAGCTGAATGGCCTAGCAAATTCGTTGTCCGTCTTGAGTTCTGAACCTATGTTTCCATGAGCGAAAATGTTCTCCGAAACCTCCTCTACAACATATCAACAATTATTTACTCGTTGTCCCGCCGAAAACTTGTCATTACATGCATATGCACAATGTGTACCCCCTGGAAGTTATTCATTACATGCCATTCATTACATCAGGACCCCCACCAAACTTCTCAATACGTGTAACGACGCGTTTTCGGATGGGACACTGAGTAGTAGATTACGTTTTCTGTCTCATTACATGAGGGATCAATTTTGTGGTATGAGCGGAACTCACGAGTGTGTTTTCGAGCAACAAGCTTTGGAGACTGTTTTTGACGAGAGTAGAG
>WJQU01006017.1:15563-36126 GCA_029228625.1 Pseudolycoriella hygida
TGGAATTTTGGCTTACTGACTTGGACTTTAAGATTTTCAGAAGGCCGTTATAACTCGGGTTGCCCAGAATTACTCGTCTTTTAATTTCGTCCGCGATGTCGTTATTAGTGCTCAGCTCCGATCCAAGGTATACGAATTTGTTGACCATTTTGAATGTGTGTGCGTCGATCGTTACGGTTTCCTCCTGGTGTTGATTCGAAGAAGATCATATATTTCGTTTTTTCGTCATTAACTTTCAACCCAAGGTCGGTACCTTTCCTCTACAAAAAAAGTTCGCCGGGTAGATTGTCTGTCCCCGGGACTTTGAAATTTCTGAGCCTCGAAATTTCAGCTTCAACTTCTTGCATCGTTGGTTCTTCTATATATGGTTGCGCAGTATGAAATGGCAATTCGTTGTTTTCTTTATTTCGGTTAAGCGGTGTGTTCGGATTAAGCAGTTCTTTGAAGTACTCAGCCGATCTGGCAATGCACTTTTCCTCATCTGCTGCTGAGACCAATCCATTCTTGTCCTTACACAGCAAAGGTTGTTGACTGTAACCATTTTTGGATTCGTTTACTTTCCGATAGAAGTTCCGAGTTTCCTTCCTATTGACAAACTTTTCAATTTCGATCAAAACGTTCCTATCCTGCAGCCGTTTTTTTTGCTCTCTACATTCCGCCTGATTTGATTCCACGCATCGTCTATACTGTGTTGCTCGCTGACCATTTCTTCGATAATTTTTCTCTCCAAACTATCCACGTATTTGTGTTTGATGTCTTCGTTCTGCAGTTTTTCAACGTCCCACTTTTTCAATGCCTGCTGTCGGTTATGTTGGACCAAGTAGTGGTCAGAATCAACATTTGGTCCTCTACAGCTGCTAACATCCAATACATTTGAACAGTGGCGCCCATCTATCAAAACGTGATCAATCTGGTTTTTGGTTTGTCCATCAGGTGATACCCATGTCGCGTTGTGGATGTTTTTATGTTCGAAATACGTACTGCTCACAACCATGTTTCTTGATGCTGCGAAATGAACTACCCGCGTACCGTTGTCATTAGAGTTTTCATGGAGGCTCTATTTACCAATTGTGGGACGATAGAAGACTTCGCGACCTATCTTGGCATTCAGATCTCCAAGCAGAATCTTAATGTCAAGTTTCGGCGCTCCATCATATATCTCCACCAGTTTCTCGTAAAATAGCTGCTTCGCTTCGTTGTCTTTTTCCTCCGTGGGTGCGTAGGCGTTAATAAGAGTATAGTTGAAAAATGTTCCTCTTATCCGTAGAGAGCACAATCGCTCGTCAACAGGATTGAAACCAATCACCGCGTTTCTAGCTGTGCCGAAAACCATGAAACCTGTTCCATACTCTCTTGGACTGTCATTACTTTTTCCACTGTAGTAGAACTTATAGTCTCCACTGATCATGGTGTCCTTTCCAGGCCATCTCGTTTCTTGCACTGCCGTGATGTCAATTTTTGCCGCTCCTAGCGCACTTGTGAGAGATCCCAATCCTCCTGGCCGCAACAAAGATCTTACATTCCATGTTCCTAGTTTTAAATCATTGTCCTTTTTCCGTTGCTTGAGTCGTTGCCGTTTATCCTGTCCGATCCGAGGCCGTGTTGTTGAGTTCATAACCGATCCATTTTTTCCGGTGTTTGGAGGTTAACCAAATGCCCAATCTACTTCCGTTTCCCCGATGACCCGTAGGCAAGTCATCAGGTAACACTCTTAAGTTTAGCACAAAACTCCGAAGAGAATTGAGGTCCCGGGGACTGCGACGTGGACGTAAAAAGAGCACTTGATAGTTAGACAGTTGCACGCCTGGCACATGACACGGACTACCATACTCCGCTCATATGCAATCAGACGCTACTCTATCTAACTACCCAGTCGTTTTGTATTAAAAATACACATTATGTTCTGACGATATTACACCTCCAACGAATTAGTTCTGCCACCCTTTTTTGCTCAGAACATGGGGCATCCCTATTTCATCAACTTTCAATGTTTAGTGCTACCATCTCTCTAGACTACTGTCTGCTAGAAACATGTAAGTTTGTGTGCTAAGACATACGGAAGCATCTAATTATGAAGACCTCTCATCACTCCAACAACTCCAAATAAAGAATTGCATACTTAGATTATACAATAAACCGGAAGTTTACACAATCTGTGTGAAGAGATTCGCTTTTTTCTATGTACCATCGCTTCCACTGAATACATGTCAACCAAATTAAGAGAATGCCTTTTTTTAAGTAAAATTTTCAATCACGATTAAATTTGTTTCACTTGGGAGAACCAAAGATGCAAGGCTCCAAATTTGTGCATTATACATATGCGTCAGTTTCTCAAGTGAACGACGGATTGTGCATTCTCAAATTGATATAAAATTACCAAAATTACAAAACCGAAATTACTAAAAAACAATTGCAAAGACCCGTACATACCAGGATGTTGTCCAAGAGAATTTAACGTACCAGAACAAACGTCTTAAACTCTAAATACAGTGTATATGAGAACTCAAGTTCTTTTAGAACTATCAGACTTTAAATGCCTTACAGAAATAACCTAAGGTAATGTCGAAAACCCTCTCGAAGTATATTTTCTGACCACTGAGTCCAAAAGTTTTCAAGCGCCGCTCGTTTTTAGCGCTCGCGCTCAGTTAACTCTTTCTAAACTTGAAACTTAAACTCGTTTTATGAGCTAATTAGAGGTCAGAGTGTGTCATTAGAAAACAAAAAAAAAAAAAAGTTTCTGCAACCGGGGATTAAAATACGACATATTTCTATGTCGATTACTAGATGGAAACGTTCAAAACTGCAAGACAAGTAAGGAAATGAAGTTTGTATGAGTTATTTCCACACTGATTTAGAATTATTCAAAAGCAATGCAATGTTATGTTAATCGTAATTTTCGATGTTTGTCTATTTCAAATCTCGGTTTTGCAGTAAGCACTGTGCAACACATATTGGAATGTTTTTTTTCAGCACACGTCCTAAATTCCCATAATAAATATATGACTAATGCTGAAAAAATCAACATTCCACTACTAGTTGCACAATGTACTATTTTAATGTTTTGTTTCGTTTCGTTTGTCTGTTGGAAGCAAAACCCGGCCAATTCCAACTGTAAAAGTGACGTTTTAAACGTCAAACAATTTTTTTTTTCGAAATACAAACATGTGCTTTTAAATTTACTTGTTATGCTGTTTTCAACATTATGAACATTATCTCTAGTTTCAAGATATTTTTTGTATGGAAAACCTTGAAAACAGCTGAAACTTGATAACAAGTAAATTTATAAGCACACGACCTTATCTAAAACTTGTTTATTTTTCCTAAATTCTATAACCCACAAAGCCAACAATTCTAACCTACAAAAAAATTGTTCAAAACAAACTTCTTTAGCTGCAGATTACTTTATAATAAAATGCTGATTTTATATGGAGAATTGACCGATAATGCAGTTGAAGCTATACGTGTAAACTGTTATATATATTTATGTCCGCGCGTCAAAATAACAATTTTAGCAAGAGGTGCATACAATATTTTATCTACCAAGAACAGATATATCGAGATAAATGAAAATGGTCTAGGCGGATAAATGCGACATTACTGTTCAAGGTAGATAAAATATACAACAATCATATACGATTCAAGTAAATGATTAATCAGTCTAAAATAAATTGGTTCTGTGTTTAGTTACAAAATTTTTATGCAACGTCATAAATTCTTCATACAAAATTTGCAATTTATCATAAAATGAATCGCACCACCTCTCAGTACATTGTATGAACTATCCCACGACCTATTGCGCTTACTTTCTTTTGTTGACAGGTACGAAAGAACGCGCGAAGATCATAGCCGAAATAAGAGAAGAAGGGCGATTCAAGTGGAATTCGGACCTCGATCTTAATGGTGGAGAAATGTCAACGAGTCGGCGTCCAAATAAAAAATTTAAGAACAATCCTTTTAAACAAAAAACTTGCCCTAATTGCAAGACTTCAGTTATTTTGTTGAGTCAGCATTGGAAAAAATGTTCAGAAAAATTCATAAAGGGAGAGCGCATTGTCACCGAACTTGCACAAATTGTCGAAGGCCAAATTCATTCCGACGCGTCTGAGGATTTGAATAAAATATTTGCGAGTGTAAGAGGCAACGAATCAATTAGAAAGGCCCGGTTCGACTGGCTAATAATAGAATATGGAAATGAATTGTGCATGAACTACTCACCACATTATCAAAAGACGTACGTTCGTGGCAAGTTGAGAGCCGCTGCTAGACTGTTAAATACATCGAAAGGCGTTTCGCCCCATATTAGTGATCTGTCATCACTTTATTACGTGAAAAATTGCAATACTGTGATTCAATGCATTCGTATCATGGGAAAATTTGACCCGCAATCCAAGCTGTTCAAAAGTCGGACGGCTGCGACAACTGTAACACTCATAAATACTATTGGAGAGTTACTTTATACAGAATATCTAAAACAGGATGACGAGCCAAACGAACGAAATGTGAAACGATTTTTGAGACTCTTTCAGAGAGAAGCGAAAACTAAAATTCTGAAGCCAGTCGCTGTTCCAAAAGCTAAAGCTCGACGAGCTAAAAAGGCAAATATTCCGAGTACAGCTGATGTAAGCAAACTGGCAACATTTCTGGAAACTGAGAGAAATAAGTGCTTCTATCAATTGTCTCAAAAATTTTCATACCAAAACTGGGTGGCACTATCTCAGCTGACCATGGCGACAATCCTTGTATTCAATAGACGTAGAGCTGGCGAAATGCAAAACATTACAATCGACGACTTTAACCGTCGTGAAATGATTGCAAAATTATGTGACACACTACCGGAGGAATATTTGCGAGTGTTGAAAAGCCGAATCGAGATCAGAGGAAAGCTGAACAGAACCGTTCCTGTATTATTAAAGTACAGTTTTGAAGACTGCTTAGAGATTTTGATACGCCATCGAAAAAATGCAGGTATACCAGAGAGTAACGAGTTCCTTTTCGCACTACCATCGCAACCCGGTAGAACCGACATTTAGAGATGTTCGAGCGACACAGTTTCTACACAAATAAATTAGTATGACCGTACAACAATCATTTTGGGAACGTACATCACATCATAAAAAATAAATGAAAATAAAATCTTAACTAATGTCATGCTTTCGATGCTATACGATTTTTAATAAAAATGCAAATGTTTCCACAAACAAACAAAACTGTGTTATTTCAAAAAATTACAATTTACAAAAATGGTTTTAGTCGTAATTCGCAAAAGTTCCAAAGAAATTAACTAAAAAATTAAAATTGATTTTTTCGGATATTGCGTCGACGAAAATTTGGCATAACCAATGAATACCATTGCCTTACAACCTTTTTAACGAAAAAGAAATTTGACTACCCCTCCCCGCGCGCCCCTACCCTTCCCTAGTTAGAGAGGGGGAAGGGGCGGCTAAAAATGCTCTGGAGGGGTATTCAATAAATAAAAGTAGCATGTCCAACCCCGTGTGGGGTTGGACCTGCTACTTTTATTTCTATCTGCAGAGAGTACATCAATCAGTTACAAATAAGACTTCATACCGTCAGGACCAAAAAAATGGATAACGCATCTATTATAAGTTATTTAAAAATAAAATTGGACTTGTACACTTCGTTGGTTAATGGTGCAAAAGACGGACATTTAATCGGTTGTCAAACTGTTGAGGACGGCGACGTTGTTGATACATGTATGTGTCACTATATCAGCTTTGTATTTACCCGAATAAATTGTTGGAAGAAATAGCTTTAGTAATAATAAACAGAAGACGTGAACACTCAAGGTTCGAATAAACTAAAAGACCGTTACAAAATCCGTTACGAAAAGACGTTAAAAATCAGTTAAAAGGTGGCCACATGTCCTGCTTTATGTCATGCTCAGTAGAAGAGGGAGAGGACGAAAAAACATGAAAAATCATGCAAATGTAAAATCATAAGCCGTTTTCTGCGGGAAGAATCGTGTTTCGTTTCATGTTCAGCTGCTGAAAATAATGAGAGTAAAGTACGGGCGTGCCTTATGACAATTTTGGTAACAATAAGGGACAGATGCAGAAAATTCTGGTGGCGGGGACAATAATTTGAATAAAAGGAAGAGAAATTGCATTGTGTTATATCATTCTGACGGATAGTGTGGTGAAGTGAAAATAAACTAAAAGTGAAACTAAAAGTAAAAGTGTAAAATGGCTACAGCAGTGCAAAATGTATCAAATGGAGCAGAGAAAAAGCCGCGATATGGGCTGCGCACAAAGGAGACGAGAATGTTTAATGAAAAAATTATATTCTTAAACAAGTCTACAACCAAATTTATCATCATTGGTATTCATCCGACCGAATTCCTACCAGTCATCAAAATATGTGATCGATCATCTGGTGATTACATTACGATGAACAGAACCGAGTTTCAAATTCTGTTCAGCACGCCATTCACTAACAATAATGATGCACTCTCTGGTCTAATTTCGGAAAAATTTTCGCTGGAAACACGCCGGACACTAGCCAATACGTGGAAGATTGTAGAGAAAATTGATGGTCGTCCGTGTAACTCGATTCTAGTTCATAAAATCAGTCTGGACAAAATCCACGAAATCATGACTATCGTTGATGAGGAAATCGAAAATCGCGTCGCTTTAGCTGCCGAATACAAAAACATAATCAACCAAATGCGGGGCGAAACAAAGGACAAAAACGAAAAAGGAACCATACAATACCTGCATATCAAATTGAAACAAACTAATCTCATCGAAAAGCAAGTGGCTGCCGACCTCATTTGTGTTCGCGAATCTTTAATGTCATTGAAAGAATATGACGATGATTTTTTCCGTACAGTTGTGTTGAACAAAATAATGTAAATAATTTTCTAACATAATATTTTTTTAATATTTTTGTGTGAAATGTAAGCGAAAATTGTATTTTGATTTCTTGAATAAAATTTGAAAAAAAATGATAAAATGTATTTGCATTTTACAATTTCTTCCATTTCCTATTCAGCTTTCAAAGTGTCAGCACGTAGTTTGAGAAAATGAGATTTTTAGTATTCCCCGGTCACAATTATATGGGGCCTGGTAACGACTTGAATTCAGGAGACCCTGTCGATACCGACGATTTAATAGCACAATCACACGATCGTGATTATGAAAATGCTACATGCAAAGAAGACGTTTTCACCGCAGACAAAGTCGCAATCTTTAAATCGAAATTGTCATTCAGCACTTGGGGCTATTGGGCTTTCCTTCAAACATGCCGCCGAACAGCTTGTTGGGAAAATTATTTACCCTAAACTAGATATTCATAAGCCTAGTATTTCATCAGATGGGACAGGAAAAAACTAAATAAATGTTGAAATGAAAAGATTGCTGCTGTAGGTTATTCACTCGAAAAAAACTTTTTTTTAAAAAATTAGGGCAAATTATAGAAATATTGAATTTGAATTGAAGAAAATTTTTTCGAGATAAATTTCTAGTTTTAAGGAAATAAAAATACTTACCTCTACAATCATTTTGGGGCTAATCTCATGTTTTACGATGTTTTTACTAAACTAATTTCAATAAAGAAATGCATTTTTTTTCCACAAACAAAATTGTTTTATTTCTAAAAAAATTTACAAAACTGGATTACAAAGGTATTTTCTTAAAAAAAATTAAAATTAATTCTGGGGCATTTTAACCCGTTATCGTCCGCGTACACACAAAGACTGTTAATGCACTCAATGCAACAGACTAAGTGGTTGCAAGGTACGAACATATTTGTAGGTAATCTGTCAAGATTACATTTCAAACATGTAATCAACGGTAAATTTTGATTACATTTAGGAGAGGAAAAACATTGAGTGCATGCATATTTACAAAAATGTGCGGCTCGTGTGTTAGCGACAGTAAAGCAGTCAACACAGAAATATCGCGCCCCAAAACATGCTTGTACATTTCGCATAGCCCTGAAATAATTTTCGTGTAATATAATATTCAAAGTTGGGTTTCCTTTATACCTATCGTCCGTATACAATGGGGAGCGAGAATTTGAAGAATAAATTACGATTTGGAATTTTATTAGCACTTTTTGAAATTTTACAACTTCAATTTTGACATTTTAACTCCTGCCGCTAAACATAATTCCTTAGCTGCTGATCTTAGTGTATTAAAGTTTCTTTGAAATTTTTCGTGAAGTCTTTTATTACAAGCTCCATTTCGTCCCTCAACGTAAGCTTTGCTCAAAACTAAAGCGTAAGGAAGACAGTATTCGTCTTTTTTACCTGAGCCATTCTTATAATTTAAAAAACTAGCTTTACGAGTGAGAAAATCAAAGTTCGACTGGCCGAAATTTCTTACAACTCGGCCACTGCCACGAGGCATGACAATATGGTCGAACCTGATTTCTAGGTAACCGTTAAGAAAAAACTCCTTATTACTGTCGTAAACTTTCATGATATGATCGAATACCACATCAGCTACTAATTGGTCTGCGCGTCTCAATGATATGAACAACGGATTTCTATCAAACATATTGTTACTAAGCGACATACCGATTCTGTCACCAGGACTTACAGCTATGCTAGAACTATTCTTAAAATGATCTATTACCGACTGTATCAAATTTGCAAGCCAAACTTCTGGTGCCATTTGTGAGTCTGGTTCCTTGACTTTAACTGTGTAACATGACCCCGTCATGTTAAACTTTCGATAAAACCATTCAGTTTTCCGAGTGACTTGGAAAAGTGGTTCGGGAGTCGATGATGATACTCCGCCTGTGCTCGAATCATTGCGTGGATTGTCTGTACCACTTCCACCACCTATCTGAATTATTTCGTTATGTATTGGCTGAAAAAAAAGTGAACTTTTAATTAACATATTTTACTTCAAAAAAATGTATTCTTACCATATCAAGTAAACTTATATCCTGTGAATATGTGGGATCTTCTGTACGCGACTGTGAGGCACCTTCCAAAAATCTTTCTAGCTCTGCATATGGGTCGATATCCATTTCCGAGTTGTATATTTGTTCGGAGTTTTCAGGTTCAATAAGTGGTTCGAGAGTCATTGCTGATGATGTCCCTGTGATCGTTGCAGCGCGTGGATTTTCTGTTCCACTTTCAACATTTATCTGATTAATTTCATCATTTGTCGGCAGAAAAATATCAAATTTGATTTGACATTTTTTTACTTTTAAAAAAATTTATTCTCACCGTATCAAGTAAATTTATATCTAGTGAACATGTGTAGTTTTCAACATTCTGCAGTGGAACATCCTCCAAAAAATTATCGAAACCATCATGTGGTACGACATCCATCGAACTATACGATTGTTCGGGATTACCATTTAATTAAATTTGGTCTATGGCCATGAACACTTCACTATCACTCAGAAAACTATTGCGGGATGCGTGACAAGATTTGCAGCCAAAGAATCAATTTCTTCTCCCGTTAAACCGTTCAAATTAAAACTTTCATCAGACATTTTAAAGTAATATTTTTCTTACACTTTGATTTGACAAAAATTTATCTGTTTAACTTTTCACAAACTTATCCTAATAACAATAATATTTTTCGTATCTGAATTAGACTGTCCGCAATGCATTACGGGGATCAGTACTTATAGCAAAAACCTCTCCCCTACCCTCACAAACTGTAGGGATGACATCAGATTGTTTGTACCATCTATTACACTCATACCTTTAATTTTGAATATTAATGATATGAAATAGGAAAAAACCATTGCAAACGTTATAGGCGAAATGTATCCAAAATTGCGTAAACCACACAATAACAATATGTACAAATAATCAAGAGGGCGAAAAAATCCACTATTGTGTATCTAATAGTGAATATAATCAAACTGCTATTGTCATATGCAAAAATGAAATCAATGCAGCTGCTATTTAATCAATATCGAGGATTATACAAAATATTGACACACTTTCACTCTAAATATTTAACAAGCAAAATGCAAAATACAAGCAAATCATCTGTCCATTGATTTTTTTTACTTATCTTCAAATAGTGTAAAAACGAACACAAATTGAATACCCATAGATAAATTTTGACCCTTATTTTAGAATGCTACAAAAAGGTGCTTGACTGTTTATAAAATTTATTGCCTTATCCCACTGTGTTTGTTTACATTGTTTGTGTTATTTTTACACGTGTCTATACACGAAAGATTGGACAAAACTCAAACCAAATTTTTATTACATAAGCACGCGAAACGTGTGCCATAGATTTTGGTTAAATTCTTTTACAAAAAAAAATATTTAACAAATATTAGTAAGATAATCAATACGATATTGTTATTTCGAAATATTCCCCTAAATCAATATGAATGCATGCTCTTATAAGCACATAAATGCAAGCATAAAAACTGTTGCATTTTTTGTAGTGCTATAGGGGAATATATTCAACGTTAAATCAGTGCTACTCTCGGTGCAGCTGATATTCTATTTTTATCAATAGCAATAATTTATTATTATTTAAAAATGACCCTAAAATCAATATTTACAAACTACAAGCGAATAATCAATGCGGTATTGTTACATGTTGCATGAACAACAACTCGATAGCGTAGTGGTTAACACGTCTGCTTGCTACTATGAGATCGAGTTGCCAGTGCGTTGGTTCGAAACTCAGCCGCAGACAGATTTGTTCCGATTGTTAGATTTGTAAACAAAACAAAGCTAATTGAATCGGTTCAAGTCGTGTGAAGTTGAGTGTAGCGCCATCGTACGGCTTACCGGTGAAAAGCATTGTTGGGAGGTGCCGGTATTCTACTCCTACTAGTTTCGTTCCTAGTACATCTCATGGATGGCACTGGGTTTGTCGCACAGCTTACCACTGGCACAGTAAAAACTTTCCGGTAATGAAAGGATCTCAAATAGTAGAACCACAAAAAGTAGCGAAACTAGTAAATAATGATCTAGCCCCTAACCCTTCATGGGTTGTTAAGGCAGATTATTATTATTATTATTATTGTTACATGCAAAAAGTTAAAATCAATGCAACTGAGATTTAATTAATGGTAAAGTAATAAATTATTTATATTCGAAACATGTCTTAAAATCAATATTCACGATAATAAAAGGACGAACTAACTAATGTCCATCTAATAGCGTATATTGTCAATGTTCTATTGTAATACGCTAAAAAGGCTAAAATCTATAATACTGAATAAATCTTTTCTATTCAAAAAGCTATAAATCTTCATTCCTCACCCCCCTAAACCACATTTACCTATACGCTATTTGCAAAATCACAAAAGACGCTAATTATAATAAACATAAAAATCGCCATAAATCAACAAAAAGAGGGTGAAATTTGAAAGTGACGCCACGCCGACGCCATTCTTTTCTTTTAAATTTGAAAAGGACGCCACGCCGCCGCCATTTTTCCTTTTAAATTTGAAAAGGACGCCACGCTGCCGCCATTTTTTTCAAATTTGAAAAAACAGTTAGGGGGTGAGGTGCACACTGTTCTTCTGACGTAACAAATCTTGCTGAATTCATGGGTTACCACGAGAAAGTTCATCGTGATATTTACCGAAACAATCCTTTGTTTACACAAATATCACAAATTTTAACTGCTGCACAAGGCAATCTCAGCGACGACTCCTCGGATTCTAGCTTAGAATATACCTCAGATGAGGATGAAGTCATTACAAATACAACGCGTAACAAATGTAAGCGAAATCATGGTAATAATTCGATGGGAACAACTACTAAAGAGAATACAACCCGTAAAATTATTGGCGAATGCAAGCGAAATCGAATTGCAGACATAAAATCTCACGTGGGCAAGACGAAAAAAAATATCGAAACTAAGAATATCAACAAAAAACGAAAAGTTAGGGAGGCCAATCAATGAAACTTTCGGTAGGAAGTTTTATTTTGTTTTTGAATAAATTTTTAAATTTAATTGAATTACTTATTACTTCCTTGTGTTATAACTTGAGCAACATACGACAAGGTACAAGCGCTTAGCCACACCTAACAAAAAAAAAACCCAGTTGTATATAACCGAACGCTAGTTGAAAATAACCAACTACCAGTTGAATATAATCAACCGTTAGTTGAATATAAGCAACCTTCAGCTGAACATAACCAACCGCCAGTTGAATATAATGAACCGCCAGTTGAACATAATGTACCGCCAGTTGAACATAATCAACCGCCAGTTGAACATAATCAACCGCCAGTTGAACATAATCAACCGCCAGTTGAACATAATCAACCGCCAGTTGAACATAATCAACCGCCAGTTGAACATAATCAACCGCCAGTTGAACATAATCAACCGCCAATTGAACATAACCAACCGCCAGTTGAACATAACCAACCGCCAGTTGAACATAATCAACCGCCAGTTGAACATAATCAACCGCCAGTTGAACATAATCAACCGCCAGTTGAACATAATCAACCGCCAGTTGAGTATAACCAACAGCCAGTTGGATATAATCAACCGTCAGTTGGATATAATCAACCGCCAGTTGAAAATAATCAACCGCCAGTTGAATATAATCAACCGCCAGTCGAATATAATCAACCACCAGTCGAATATAATCAACCGCTTATCGAATATAATCAGCCGCCAGTTGAGTATAGATAGATAGATAGATAATAAGATTTTCGGGGTTGTTTGACCCTGGAGTCAAACCAGCACCTGGATCGATGATCCTTTGTACTACCCCCTTCCTTTGTTTATTAAGACATAAAGCTATATATTACAAAGGATTGGAGCCGAAGTTCTTGAGTCAAAAGTCACAATAAAAATGAATAATCACAAAATTATAAGTTACATAATTAAAGGTTATTTTTCCCGGCTGAAATCCAGGTAAGTCAAATGTCATTTAACAAAAACTTTTCAAAAATATAACTTTTCGAAAGGATAGGTCAAATCCGAAAAATAGTGAATGAATTATTGATTTGATTGATTGCACGGCTTGGTAGATAGATGAAAGAGTGACGACGGGCGAGGTGAAGTTGAAGTTGGATGATGAAATCCCGGCCAGTTATCTTTCAGTTGATTTTTCCACGGAATCGGTGACAAATTTCAGATGGTGTCATAGGAATTTTCCGGTTTTGTTTAGGAATAGGATAAGTTTTGCTATATCTAAAGAGTTGAGATTCAAATCCAGTTCACTCAGTTCTGGCTTACCCAGAATTGTCCTCCTAAACAATCTGTATCTAGGGCAGGAACTGATCACATGATGGCCTGTCTCAACATCCCTACCACAAATACACATTGGACTGTCCGCATAGCCGATATCAAAGAGATGCTTATTGAGCCCACAGTGATCTGTTATAGCTTCAATGACTCTTTTGATATCTCGCCTACTCAGGTCCAATAAGGTTTTGCTAAACTTCTCCAAAGGTGCGAGACCGAAGAGTTTAGTATGTTTACCACCTGCATAGTTTTTCCAGCGTTTTGAGTGTTCCACTCGCAACCACTCTTTCACAATGTTTTTCCTCGCTATTTTCGTAATGCCCAGTAGTGGCTCTGCACCGATGAATCTATTTGCTGCTCCAACCCCGGCCAACTTATCTGCCATATCATTTCCAGGGATACCACTGTGACTAGGAACCCACACGACCATAACCTGGTTGGTCTGACCCAATTTGTTGAGAGCATTTTTGCAGTCAAAGACCGTTTTGGACCTTACACAGGGGGAGCTCACCGCTTGTATTGCGGATTGACTGTCGGAACAGATGATGATATTTTTACCCGAGAGGCTGTCTACTTTTTCTTCAGCGCAGAGGCTGGAGATGGCATGAGTTTCGGTCTGAAAGACCGTGGCATGCTCTCCTGTCGAGATGCTTTTCTCCAGGTACAAAGATTCACAGAAGTAACCTGCCCCCGATAGACCATTTCTCCTGGATTCGTCCGTGAAGCATATAATGCTATTGGGAGGTGGACGAGCATAATGCTCCTGAAACCACTCTCCCCCTTCCGGAATGATCCAGTCAAAATTATCTTCGAACATAAACTCAGGTTTCATTTGGTCGCTAGGCATTGACAGACGCTCATCCTTTATGAGGTTGGTGATTTCCGAGTGACCTCCACCCGTCCTTTCGGACCACCATCCGTTGTACCGAACGTCTACCGAGGCATTAAATGCAACTGATTTTATAAAGAGGTCCAGGGGTGGGAGGTCTAGCAGGGTTTCCAAAGACATGGACGCCGTTGAGGCTTTCACTCCGGTCATGCACAGGCATGTCAGTCTTTGCAGCTTGTTAAGCCGTTTCTTAGTGGTATCTAATTCAACTTTAGGCCACCAGGCATCCATGGCAGAGAGTGGGCCTAACTACGGCCGTATAGATCCACCCAATAGCTTTTGGAGAGAGGCCCCAAGTGTTACCGAAGGCGTTTCTGCAAAGCCAGAAGATCCCAATGGATTTGTTGACTTTTTCCTCAAGGTGAACGATCCACGTAAGTTTGTGGTCGAAAATCACTCCGAGGTATTTTGCCATGGCTTTCAATGCCACCTCCACACCAAACACTTTGAATTTGCCTAGCGCAGATGTAGTTTCTGCTTTCCTTCTACTAAAGAACACTATTTTTGTTTTGACTGGGTTTACTTTTAATCCTTTTTCTTGACACCAGCGTTCCACAATATCTATTGCGGATCTCATCAGATCGCCTACAGTGTCTGTGAAATCCCCGCATATGAGAGTGGTTACATCATCTGAGTAGCCTTGCGTGAACAAGCCGGTACCGTTGAGCTTTACCAAGAGTGAGTCGATAACCATACACCAGAGAATGGGAGATAGAATACCCCCTTGGGGACATCCTCTAGTCACTCCTAGTTTTATGGTTGTGCCACATATGGTTGCTCAGCATTTTGACTATCCACCTAATAGCCACCCCGTCCATTTCCCTCTCTTCCGCGGCTTTGGTGATGACGTCAAATTTTGTGTTATCGAAAGCTCCCTCTATATCCATAAAGCACCCTAGCGTGATTTTACCATTCTTGAGCATATTCTCAATCTTGTGGGTCAGCTGGTGCAAGGCGGTGTCAGTAGACTTTCCAACTTGGTAGGCATGCTGGTTTGCATGCAAGGGATACTTTTTCAGTACTTCACCCCTGATGTAGATATCCAGTAACCTTTCCAGTGCTTTCAACAAAAATGACGTAAGGCTAATTGGGCGAAAGTCTTTAGCTTCGCTATGGGATGTTTTACTTGGTTTCGGAATAAAGGCAACCCTAACTTTCTGCCATAACTTGGGTATAAAACACAGGGCAATCGAGCTTTTGAAGATGCTTCTCAATCTCTCTATGAGAAGATCTAAACCTTCCTTGAGCAAAGCTGGGAACACGCCGTCGAGGCCCGCAGATTTGTACGAGTAGAATCTAAAGATACTCCATTTGACCTTGCCTCTTTTGGTGAGCTTTTCAGCAAATAACCAGTCCTTGCGTGAAGGTGGAGGTGGAAGGGTACTGTTATTGGATACATGATCTTGTTCGTTATCTGAAAATTCGGCACTGCCTGGGAAGTGGGTTTTCAGAAGATGCTCAGCGGTTTCTGTGCTATTCTTTGTATAGGAGCCATCCATTTTCAAGAGAGACCCTACTTGAGCCGAACAATCCTTAGCTAATAACTTATGAATACGCGCGTATGTCGGAATGGAGTTCGCCTCTTCGAAGAACTTTATCTTCGCTTTCTCTTTTAGATCGACCTGCTTTTGATTATAATCTTTCAGAAGGGACCTATATTTCTTCTTGTTTTCCTCCTGGTGTGCGTTGGGTTTACCCGCGCGATTCCAAGCTTTCCTTAGTTGCTTTTTCAGATCATTAAGATCGTTACTCCATATGGAGCTTTTATATAGCGGCTTAGGTTTGATCAGGGGGCAAGCGGATTCATAAGCGGAAATCATGGCGGAAGTGCACCCATTTATCGCCTCTTCGAGTTCTCCTGTCGTCGAGTACCTATCTGAGTGGACTACTACATTCAAGTTCTTCTCTAGATTGCGCCTATATTGGTTCCAGTCGGTCTTTCTGGGGTTACGAAACGGTAACTTCTTCGGAAAGCTGCCCGTTAGGTTAAATTTAATCAGCTTATGATCCGAGAAGGTTTCCTCGTCCGTTACTCTCCACGACGTAATACACCTCACTAAATCCCTCGATGCTAATGTGATATCCAGCCTCTCCTTCCTAGCTGCATTCACAAAG
Source organism: Pseudolycoriella hygida (assembly GCA_029228625.1). Classification (NCBI taxonomy): domain Eukaryota; kingdom Metazoa; phylum Arthropoda; class Insecta; order Diptera; family Sciaridae; genus Pseudolycoriella; species Pseudolycoriella hygida. The sequence goes on from WJQU01006017.1 coordinate 31,737, forward strand.
GTTGGCTTGGAGCCTTTGTTCAGCACCATCAGATCAGTGGAAAGCAGATATTGTACAAGCTCTTCTCCTCTGCGATTTATGTCGGAGCTTCCCCAGATTGTGTGGTGAGCGTTAGAGTCTGTGCCGATCAGTATAGGAATCCGCTCAGTCTCACTAAAATGTACTACCCTTTCTAGCATGGGACCAGGGGGTGGGAGCGGAGAATTATACGGCATATAAGCTGAACAGACTAAAAAGTCCCCCCCTTCCCTCTGACCTCTACAGATTCTAACCGTCACAAGGTCATCATCGGTAAATTGATTCAGAATCAATGCATTAATATTCGGTGAAACGTGAATTGCTGCTCTAGGCCTCCCATCTTTCCTATTATAGAACAAACGGTTATGAAGTTGGCCGAAACCGTGTATTTTGCTGCCTCGAATCCATGGTTCTTGTAAAAATGATATATCTGTCTGCTCCCTTCTCAAGTCACAACAAAAAGAGTATGTGGCTTTTTTACAGTGGAGCAAATTAATTTGTGCAATTTTAAGGGCAGTACTGGTAGAACCAGACTGAAAACCTTGTGCATTGGGTTTATCTTTAATTGTTGGGTCCATCACTAAAAGTTTAGTTTGGATTTCCGCTCTCCTCGGACCCTTCCTTACGGGTGAGCGCAATAGTCGAACGGCCAACTTCCATGACCTCTAAAGAGGATGGTGCACCAGAAACTGGATTTGCATGGATTGGAACTCCAGAAATGGTGACCCCTGCAGCCGACGAATCGGAGGGTTGTTCGCCATTTTTGGTTTTCGTTCCTTGACTTTCAAGTGCAACACTCACCGGTCCTAGGATCCAGTTTATCTTATCACCTTGTGTCTTGATCGTTTCGTATGACTTTTTATCTATTCGCATAAACAAAGTTGTTTTTACAGCCCCCTTGGGTCTTCTTGAGGCTATCCGCCAAGATTCTGTGCTTAGGTTCTTGTTCATTTTTGAAAAAGCTTTACTTACTTACTTTACCGGCACTACAACCCATTAAGGGTCTTGGCCTTCTCCAACATGCTTCTCCAACCGGGCCTATCTGCAGCTAACGTCTCCCAGCTGGTTACTCCCACAGTTCTTAAGTTGGCAAAAGCAGCGTCGCTCCACCTGGACTTGGGTCGCCCGCACTCCTTTTGCCTTCAGGTTTGGACTTCAGAATTTTTTTTTGGAAAACGATGTTCATTCATTCGTTGTACGTGACCGAGTCAACGTAGTCTATTTATTTTTGTTGTTCTGACTATTTCGGGCTCTCCAAAAAGCTCTATGAGCTCGTTATTATATCGTCTGCGCCATCGGTTCAGTTTTCGGTCAAATACTGGTCCAAATATTGTACGCAGTACCTTTCGCTCGAACGTATGCAGAGATTGTTCATTTTTCTGTGTCAAGCACCACGACTCCAAACCGTACGTAACTACCGGTCTGATCACAATTTTATAAAGTGCGCATTTTGAATTTCGGCTTACTGACTTGAACTTTAGAATTTTCAGCAGGCTGTAATAACTCCGGTTGCCCAAAGTTACTCGCCTTTTTATTTCGTCCGCAATGTCGTTGTTTATGTTCAGCTCTGATCCAAGGTATACGAACTTATTGACCATTTTGAAGGTGTGTGTGTCGATCGTTACGTTATCTTCCCGATATCGATTCGTAGGTGGGATGATCATGTATTCCGTTTTTCCGTCATTGACCTTCAACCCAAGGTCGGTACCTTTCCTCTCCAAGGCCATAAACTTATCTTTAACAACATCCATAGTTCGGCCAATAATGTCCAGGTCATCTGCAAAACCAAGCAACTGACTGGACTTGGAGAAAATGGTGCCGCTGGAGTCTATGTCCATGGGTTGAACAGCTGCTTCGAGTGTTAAATTGAAAAGCAGCGTTGCAAGAGGATGTCCTTGACGTAGGCCTTCCTCAATGTCGAAAGTCTCTGACATTTGATTGCGGATCCTTACTCGGCTGTTAGCTCCGTTTAGTGTTAGCTTCGTTAGCGAGATCAGTTTGTTGGGAATTCCGAACTCCTCCATGACTCTCCATAGCTTACTTCTTCTAACACTGTCATAGGCTGCCTTGAAGTCAACGAACAAAGGGTGTGTTTCAATGTTGTACTCCTTGCACTTCTCCAAGATCTGTCTGATATTAAACAGCTGGTCCGATGTTGAACGACCTACACGAAAACCACTTTGGTATTCACCTATCGTAGATTCCGTGTATGGATGAAGGCGCTGATATAGAATATTTGCAAATATCTTGTAAGCAATATTCAGCAGAGCGATTCCTCGAAAATTGCCACACTCCAATTTGTCACCTTTTTTGTAGATGGGACAAAGTATGCTGGTCTTCCAATCTTCCGGTAACTCCTCGTCATTCCAGATGCGTATGATGAGCTCGTGCATCTCCATACATAGCGCGTTGCCGCCGTTCTTGAAAAGTTCACCGGGTAGGTTGTCAGTCCCCGGTGCTTTGAAATTTTTGAGCTTTAAAATTTCAGCTTCAACTTCTTGCATCGTTGGTTCTTCTATGTATGGTTGCGCAGTCTGAAATGGCAATTCGTCGTTTTCGTCGTCTCGGTTGAGCGGTCTGTTCGGGTTAAGCAGTTCCTTACAGTACTCAGCCCATCTCGCGATACACCTTTCCTCATCTGCTAAGACCAATCCATGCTTGTCCTTACACAGCAAAGGTTGTTGACTGTAACCGTTTCTGGATTCGTTCACTTTCCGGTAAAAGTTCCGAGTCTCCTTCCGATTGCCAAACTTCTCAATTTCGATCAAAACTTCCTTGTCACGCTGTCGCTTTTTCCGTCGGAAGAGTTTTCTCTCGAAATTTCTTTTAGAACGGTACTCTGCCTGGCCAGCTCGAGTGAATCTACTTAGAGTTTTCAGGCGAGCTGCGTTTTTGTCGTCCATGGCCTTCTGGCATTCATCGTCAAACCAGATATTTCTTTTATTTCCCGTTCTCGTTCCCACTGTCTCTGCTGCGGCGCTCTCTACATTCCGTCTAATTTGATTCCACGCATCGTCTACGCTTCGTTGTTCGCTGACCATTCCGGCAATAATATTCGTCTCCAGCCTGTCGACATATTGACGTTTAATGTCTTCGTTCTGTAGTTTTTCCACGTCCCATCTTTCCAATGCCGGTTGTCGATTGTGTTGAACCGATATTCGAGACCTAACTGCCGCTCTCACCAGGTAGTGATCGGAATCTACATTCGGTCCTCTACAGCTTCTGACATTCAACATATTTGAACAGTGACGTGCATCTATCAAAATATGGTCAATCTGGTTTTTGGTTCGTTTATCCGGTGATACCCATGTCGCTTGGTGGATGTCTTTATGTTGGAAATAGGTACTGCTGACAACCATGTTTCTTGATGCTGCAAAATCAACCACCCGCGTTCCATTTTCGTTCGAGTTTTCGTGAAGGCTATGTTTACCGATTGTGGGACGATAAAATACTTCGCGGCGTATCTTAGCATTAAAATCTCCAAGCACAATTTTAATGTCTCGTTTCGGCGCTCCATCATATACATCCACCAGTTTTTCGTAGAATAGCTCCTTCACCTCGTTGTCGCTTTCCTCCGTAGGCGCATAAACGTTTGTAAGAGTGTAATTGAAAAATTTTCCTCTTATCCGTAGAGAGCACAATCGCTCGTCAACAGGACTGAAACCAATCACCGCGTTTCTAGCTCTGCCGAGAACCATGAAGCCTGTTCCATACTCTCTTGGACTGTCGTTACTCTTCCCACTATAGTAGAACTTATAGCCGCTACTGGTCATGGTGTCCTTTCCAGGCCATCTCGTTTCTTGCACAGCTGTTATGTCAATTTTTGCCGCTCTTAGCGCACTTGTGAGAGATCTCAATCCTCCTGGCCGCAACAAAGATCTTACATTCCATGTTCCTAATTGTAAATCGTTGTCCTTTTTCCGATGCTTGAGGCGTTGCCGTTTATCCTGTCCGATCCGAGGCTGTGTTGGGGAATTCATAACAAGACTGTTTTTACGGTGTCTGGGAGTTAGCCAAGCGCCCAACCTACTTTCCTTCTCCCGATGACCCGTAGGGAAGTCACCAGGTGGTGATGGTAGCCCATCTGACTAGTGCTGTGCATGCTGCCGTTGTCTCTTGCTGTTGAGATCATCCGCCACCATACTAAGTCGCCATCCCATCTTGATAGCGCCTAGCTGCCTTCGGCCGTTTAGGTACTACCCGAAGGCAGCCCCCCTCATCCTTATGCTAAGTGACCCGCACTACTACACCAGGGTTGGTTACCTGATCGTTCATGCGGGTTGCTCACTATAACAGGTGTCACCACGGGTAGGATAGGATGTAGGAGTAGGTGGACAGAGGCTAAGGTACATAAGGGAGTACTATATTACGC